>CAUYRT010000933.1:0-114929 GCA_963574885.1 Lepilemur ruficaudatus
GCAATTAAATATTTTGTATTTTATTTGTGTTTAATATCTACCTCCCTTTCTAGAATGCACCAAATAACAGGGAAATGAATTCACTGAAGTCTTAGCATACAAAATTAATGCACACAAATCAATGGCATTCATATATGCCAATAACAGTCAAGCCAAAAATCAAATTCAAGATGCAACACCTTTCACAATAGCACCCAAAAAATTAAATATTTAGGAATATATTTAACAAAGGAGATGAGAGACATATATAGGGAGAACTATGAAACACTGAGAATAGAAATTGTAGAAGATGGAAATCCCTGATGGAACACAGATGGAAATCCCTGCCACACTCATGGATTGGTAGAATCAATATTGTTAAAATGTCCATTCTACCTAAAGTGATAGAGAAATAATGCAATCCCTATCAAAATTCCACCATCATTTTTTACAGATTTAGAAAAATTAATTCTATGTTTCATCAGGAACCAGAGATGACCTCGTATAACCAAAGCAATCTTAAGCAAAAAGAATAAGCTGGGAGGCATCAGTCTGCCAGACTTCAAACTTTATTACAAGACTATAGTAACCAAAACAGCATGACATTTGCACAAGAACAGAGATATAGACCTTTGGAATAGGACGGAGTTCCCAGCTGTAAAACCATCTTCACATTGTTGTCTAATCTTCGACAAAGCAGACAAAGTATACATTGGGGAAAAGAATCTCTATTCAATAAGTGGTGCAGGGAAAACTGGATATCCACATGCAGAAGATTGAAACTGGATCCCCACCTCCCACCTCTCACAAAAATCAACTCACTATGGTTAATAGACTTAAACCTAAGGTGCGAAACCTTAAGAATTCTGGAAGAAAATGTTTGGAAGACTCTTTTAGACATCAGCCTAGCTAAAGAATTTATGAAGAAAACCCCCAAAGCAATCATAGCAGCAACAAAAATAAATAAATGGGACCTGCTCAAATTACAAAGCTTCTGCACAGCCAAGGAAACTATCATTAGAGCAAATAGACAATCTACAGAATGGGAGAAAATATTTGCTTTCTACACATGGATAAAGAGCTGATAACAAGAATCTATATAGAACTTAAGAAAATCAACAAGAAAAAAACAAACAACCCCATAAATAAATGGGCAAAGGAAATGAACAGAAACTTTTCAAAAGAAGACAGAATAATGGCCAGCAAACATATAAAAAAGTGCTCAATATCTCTAATCATTAGGGAAATGCAAATCAAAAATACAATGAGATATTACCTAACTCCAGTGAGAATGGCCTCTATCAAAAAGTCCCAAAATAACAAATGCTGGTGTGGATGTGAAGAGACTGGAACACTCTTACACTGCTCGTGGGACTGCAAATTAGTACAACCTCTGTGGAAAATAATTTGGAGATACCTCAAAGAGCTAAAAGTAGAAATACCATTTGATTTAACAATCCCACTACTAGGCATCTATCCAAAGGAAAAAGAGACATTCTATAATAAAGACATCTGCACTTGAATGTTTATAGCTGCACAATTCACAATTGCAAACATGTGTAAACCCAAGTGTCCATCAATGCATGAGTGGATTAATAAAATGTGATGTATGTATAACATGGTATACTACTCAACTACAAAATTCAATGGTGATCTAGCACCTCTTATATTATCCTGGATAGAGATTGAGCCCATCCTTCAAAGTGAGGTATCACAAGGATGAAAAAACATGCACCACATATACTCGCCATTAAGTTGGTACTAACTGATCAACACTAAAGTGATCACGTTAGTAATATTCATTGGGTGCTGATTAGGTGGGGGTGTGGGGGGATACAACCACAACTAATGGAAATGGGGCACACTGTATGGGAGAAGGACATGCTTGTAGCCCTGGCTTTGGCAAGGCAAACGCATTTCAAGTAACCAAAATGTGTGTACCCCCATAATATCCTGAATATAAATAAATAAATGAATGAATGAATGAAAAGAAATCAGTATGTTTCAACTGGTGAAAAATTTTTTTACAGGCATACTTTGGAGATATTGTGGGTTTGGTTCCAGACTACTGCAATAAAACAAGTATCAAAATAAAGCAAGTTACACACACACACACACACACACACACACACACACACAAAGAAAATGTGATTAGTACATGAAAGACATATGCAGAATTCTTAATTACAAACAACAGAGGATATTGGTTTGTTGAAACAGAAGAAATTTTTGGTAGCTCATAAAATCTCTAGGAGGGTAAGAGAACTAGACTTGGATATCACCTAGCCAGGAACAATTGAGGTAGAAAAAATGCCCATTCACACCACAGACTGTTCTCATAAAATCACGGCAGCTGCAGTCCAAAACTTAGCACTGAGCATGCTTAGATATGAACACAACTTCCATAGCAATGTTTCCGGAAGAACCAGCTTCCAACTCCACTGTACTTGCCAGATCTATTCTCTCCCTGAGGCCATAGCTTCGCGTTTCTTATTTTAGTATTCAAATCTCCCTCAGGGACAACTGATTGGTGTCATCTAGACCACATGACAGTATTCTAATTTCAAGGGAGTGTAGAAGTATAATTTTTAGCTTTTCAGTCTCTTTAGTGGAAGAAGGCAAGTTGAAAGAAGATTGGAATGGGTATTGAATAAGTCTACCTGTAACACATGTTACAATACCCAATTAATATTTGTTGAAGTCCTTCACTGCAAATAAGATGTATATTCTTATTTGAACGTATATTTTTATGTACTAGAGTAAAATTGGAAGATTGATATTTTCCAAAACACCAATTCTGATTGCTTATTTTTCTCATCTACTGAAGTATCATTACTGCTCTAAATATATGTTTGATAAAACGTCTCTGGTGGGAGAATAGGCAGTACGGCACAATATCAATGCAAGGGATACACACTGTTGGTTTGCTTCCTTCCTACATTTGTAGTTTAGTGTCAGGGAACCAGTGTGTTACACCAGAAAGGTTTAGAGATACCAAAATTTTTCTTAATTACTCTTCAGTAACACTTATCATGAAGACAAGGGATACTGGGAGAGTCAAAGATTTTTACAAAATGGTCACATAGTGCCCAAGTTCCTGAGAAACCAGGCTGCTCTTCTAAAGTTATAAGGTCATCCTTACATTTGCTATGCTTTTCCAAAAAATGGTCATGTCTGTTGCCCTTCAGGTTGAATAAATACCTGTCCACTCTCTGGAGATTCAATACACTCCCAAGGACACAAGAAGTATGTTTTCCAGAGGTTCCTTAAGAAAACATTTCAAATATTGTTTCCATAATCATCTTTTGTATTTTTAGGTAACTTCATACAAAATCTCTATTTCCTTTGAGTATTTGTTTTCTAGGCAGCAGAGGATGAGAAAGGTAGGAGTGTGGGTTTGAGACGATGGAGTGTGGAGAGGAGGTGCTTCATTTGGGAACAAGTAAGAGTATTATAGAAAAATAACTGAGTTAGTCTATGTATGACCTATATATCTCTTTAGGAAAACCACACAGGAACGTTCATTCCCTAAAACAATGTTTACCTGCTGTCCCTTGGATGACTTCAGCTTAATTTCACACTTAATAGCCTTAAAGATTAGAGTGCTTAATTACAGCAGTTACTGCTGATCACTTTGGAAATAAAAAATGGATATCTAATACAAAGTCATTAATATTATACTTGGTGGATTGGTGTTATTATTCATAATAATCTAGATTCTTGGGCCCTCATCTGATTTTTTTAGCATGATAAAATGAAGTACTTACAGCTTCAAAGAAACAATTTGTTGTTCCATAAAGATATTAATACATTCAACAAATATTGAATAAGTGCCTACTATATATAGTAGGTGGAGGAGCTACCGTAATGAATAAAACAAGTTCTCTCAGGAAGGTCACAGTCTGGTGGGCAGCACAGATACAGACACTGCACTAACACAACATTGTAATCAATGTGTGCATGATGATATGGGAGCACAGCCTGCAGGTTAGAGAGACATTTAGAGGGGGAGACAGCTAAGCTGAACCTAGTAGTTTTCCAGGCAGAGAAACACAAGGTCATTCAAGGCAACGAAATAAAAGCAAACTGGCATGAAAGAGCATGGTGTATCTGGGAAAAAAACCATATAATTCTGTGTGGCTGGAACATTGGGTACATGTTGGGGAGACACAAAGATGAGGTTGCAAAGCAAACTGTGTTTAGCTTGTAAAGGACATTAAATGTCATGCTAAGGAGTCGAGACTTTGTCTTTTTGCAGTAGGAGGCCAAAGAAGGATTTTCAAGAAGTGTACTGACATAATCAGACTTGTATTTCATAAGTGGAGCTCTGGCAGACACAAGGAGGAAAAATTGGCAGGGAGAGTCTGGAGTCGGGGAAACCAGATAAGACTCTATTTCAGAAGACAAAGTGAGAGATGATTATCTTAAACATGTTCCTCCAAGATAATTTGACACCCAGTGGCTCATAAAGACAATATGCCTTGACACTTCTGGCCTCCTGCCAATCTGTCCCCATGTATATTTAGCTCCCTTTAGGTTTTTGACCTTTGATTCTAGGTTCTGCCCCTTTATATCTGCTCTTTCTAGCCTTTAAGTTCAGTTCCCCCATCATATTTCTTCTTCACTCTTGCCTCATAATGAATGTGCTCTGAGGTCAAATACCTAGTAAATAGACCTGCTATCTGACTCTGTGAGTCCAGAATTTAGGTGAACTCAGGCTCCTGAGCTGAGGGCTAACAGCTCATTCATCCTGCTGTTTTCCTGTGTTAGTGGAGAGGGGACCTGGACGTTCACTAGCTACTGAATTTGTCCAACCCATTCCTAGCCCTCTAAACTCAGCTACCTCATCCACATAGCATGCCGTGGGCTAGACAAACTCCCATGGGAAACCATGGATGAGTTATTGACTACTATATCGGCTCTTACTTACCCACTTGGGTTTACAATGCTGATGAAGGTGACTCCCTGGAGAATAAGAAACTTACCCAAAAGAATCTAGCTTGATTCTTACAGATAGCCTTGCCACCTGGGAAAATGCTCCTAGATCTTAGGTTAAAACCAGATGAAAATTTAAGAGATGTTACGATGACAGAGGAGGAGGAAATGCCCTGGATTAAGATGGATCCTTTATTAAGAAAAGGGGAGGGAGGACTCCAAGAGTCAGGCAAAGGATACAAACCTCAGAGCCCCAGGGGGAAACGCTGTGGCTGTCCTACTGAGTCAAGAGGTATTAAAAAGCTGAAGTAGATGGGTGTCAGCCATGGTGACTTCGAGCCACTGCTATACCACTCACACCTGAGCATGAATGAGGAGACATGTTTACTCCATGAAGACTTGTTTACTCCCTGCAGAGCCACTGTCTCCATCCGTACCCCTCAATCTTTCCCTCTCCTGCAGCCTAAACTGCTTCAAAAGGAAGTATGATTAGTGGTGTGGCTGAGGTCCCTTTGTCTCCAATGGCTGAGTACACCTGTGTGAGTATGCTGAAGAATTTCAGAGAGGAGAAAGATTCAAACGTCTATGATTCTGTTGGATACAGGTAGCCAATTCACCCTCTTGAAAATCCCATGAGGGGTGGGGACATGGTGATTCTACTAATAAGGGTTGTGTAGGACCCGCAGTGGGTAAAGGAGGCTAAGGTGATTTGTGGGTGGGACCCTTTGGACCAATTTAATGTACTGCTGTTGCTACTTTTGTATTTTGAAAGTATAGTAGGAATTGATGTATTATGTGCTTGTACTTCCCTGTTCCGTATGTGCCAAAAGAAATCCTTGTAAGTGGGAAGAGCTGCATGCAGAGAAATGCTAGTGGAACATGTAAATTGCTAAGCAACCATCTCTCTAGCCCATTCCAGTTAGGGCCCAACAACCTTAATGGCATCTTTAAGCTACAAGTCTCTGTGCCTGATGATTTTGCCTACTGGAGTCTCTGGCAAAGGAACATTTACCTGAAAGCCTCCCCCTGAAAGCACCTTTGTGATTCCAGATTCATCACTGCCCTGACATGGCTACTGGGTGCATCCCTTTTGGAATCATCTATTAGATGTCTACTGGGCTCTTGTTGATGCTGAACACCTGACCCATGGAAGCCTTATAACTCTCCAGTCTGATAATCCCATTTAGGGCAGAGGGGTCAACTCAAACTCAATAACTAACAAGATGTGAAGGGCACAAGCTTCACTTGTCAAATGGAAATGGTATATTCAATGGTATATACTGGCCATTGCCAGTATGGCCCAAGCAGGATCTTGGCTTTACACGAAGAAATAGCAGCTAACCTTCTAGGGAGGGGACTTCATTCCCCACTACATTGCCTCAAGCAAAGCTGCTAGCTCAATGGGATCCTCTATTCACAGAGGTTTCCCTAAATGATTGGACCTGGTTCATGGATGGCTCAGCTAATCTGAAACCATTCGGTGTCCCATGCTGCTGTGGTACTTCAACCTCAGTGCCATCAAGGCAGAGCACAAAGTGGACATGGTCACTATCCTCAATGGGCAGAATTCAAGGCTGTTCTTACAGCTTTGGCCTAGCCATTTGGTCAGTTCCTCTTTGGTGCCATGAACAGTGGAAATAAATTGTGGCAGCTGATCCAACCACCTGGATCACTCATGTAGAAGGCCACAGTAAGAGCCTGTTTATAAACCCAATAAGAATCAAGCTGCTGATTGAGCCTGTGCCACCCAGATTGTCACCATTTCTGTCTAGATCCATGATCTTACCAGGCATGACAGCACATCCACCATCAAAGACTGGGCAAAAAGTAAAGGACACTTTTTCTGATACTGAGGCTACTGTGGCATGCTAGATTTGTGACTCCTGTCAAAAGTTGACCTGTTTGTGTCAAAGTGAAGGAGGCCACACTGCATGCGGCATAAACTCCATCTGCTCTTGGCAGACTGACTACATTGGACATTTTACCTCCTCTTGGGGCCATCAGTGGTTCCTCTCCTCCTTTGACACCCTCACAGTTTCTGCTATTATTGTTCCAGTCCCATCAGCCAACTTGGGTCACACCATTGTGGCCCTTGAAATTAATCTATGTCATGTTTTCAGTTTTTTAGTCCATTAGAGTCTGAAAATGTATGGCTTTTATAATATTACAAAAACCACTCAATAATGGGCTGGCTGTCAAAGAATTCGATGAACTTTTCACTCCCCCCACCACCCACAGGCACCCTGTATTGTGGAATGTTGGAACAACCTTCTCAAAAAGCAACCCCAAAATTTCTGACTCTACCACTCTTTCCTCCTTTCCTCAGAAGGTTCACACACTTTGGCAAGGCAATTTGTATACGGAATGTGGCTATCCCCAGAAAGGAATCATCTTTCTGTCACTTCCTGGGTAATAATTAGAATAAAAGGGGTGTGGGGTTATGTAGATCTGTTTTAAAAATTGGAGATTCCATCCTGACCATTCCTAAACATTAAGCTTCTTTCTTTCCTTTAATGGCAACCTCAGGACAGCCTGGTTGGTATACTCAAGGTGGCAACCAGAACCAAAAAGAGCTTAGAGAATCCAAACTTAGTTCTGGTATTCCTATCTGGTTCTCTTGTGAGGTTGACATGGTTCCAGATTATAAGGATAGTGGCCACTTGGTTGAGTATGCTGCTTGCTGAGTGGCCCTTGCAGGCCAAAGTTGGGGACAAAGGGACTCTATAAGTGTTATAAGAATGCTTTTTACCCTCTGGATGCATTTGAACCTTCTGGATGAAAGGTCTAAGGGTGAGTAGGGAATGATTTGAAACAAGGTGAAATTATAGCTACTAGAATAGGGCATACCAATTTTGTCCCATTTTTCCTGCTTGGGAAAGAAAACCTTAGACTTCATAAGGTACAGAGGAAGGAAGGACATTAATGAGCTTTGTCTTTCAAAACCACTCTGGAGCATGCCTCAGGAAGGAAAATACGCTAGTGTGGCTCTCCCTGGAATAGTTGCATACACTCTAAATTTAACTAACTTCTGGGTCTGCTACTCCCCCCGAAATAGTTTTGACCTCAATTTGGTTACCATTTCCCTTAACCTTAGTGAGAAATCTCAGAAACAGCAGGTGAAGGCCCCAGCTTCTACACTTTCCAGGCAAAACACTCAGTAGCATTCCTGGACTCTTTACCACTCCCATTCCCACAGCCAGTACTCAGTCATTCAGTACTCAGTCATGGGTCAGACAGATGCTACCGGGCGGTACCATGACAAACAGGGCACATTGGACTCCCTCAGGAAGTTCCTCCAGAACCAAGGATTAGACCCAATTAAGTAAATGTAGATCCCTAAGCTGGCTGGAAAGCCATATTGGAGGCACTGTCAACTTGTCCCTGACTGATGTAGTTCTGACTAGGTGGGCCCCAATGACAAACAGCAGTCACTTCCCCAGGACTGTACTAGCAAAGAAGCCAGGTGTTAATTTGCTTCCCTCTTTAAAATACAATGTTTTGCACCTTGGAAGTGGTCATAAAAGATCTGAAAGTGTTTAAAGAAACATCATCTATAGATCACGGAGCCCTCAGACAACTATAAAGATCTTTCTAAAATCAGGTTACTTTTAGTTACTCACAGAAAATCCTCAGAGGGCTAACTGACTTGTTATTTATGTACACCCTCAGGACAGTTTTTCCTGCAATGGGAATCCTTTCATTAGAAAAGGCAATACAAAATACTTCCCTGACGTTAGCTGAACTGATCACTTCAGCCCTGAAAAGCATTTAGGTCAGTTTCAATTGACTGACCAGCGTTGTTATGGATGACAGAATTGTCCTACACTTCCTCTTAGCAGAACTAGGTGGAATCTGTCCGATAGCTAATACATCCCATTGTACCTGAATTGATGCCTCAGGCCAAGCAATTTAAGGAGAAAACCACTTGACTTTCTACAGTAGACACTGATGGGTTACGGGCTCTACAGAACTCTTTGGATCTGAGACTCTGAGAGCATGGTTGAGGTCTGTCTGCAGGATGGCCTCTTCCTCTTGTTTGCAGTTCTGATGATAGTAGCTTTAATTAAATGCTGCCTGAGACTACTTGAACAGGTTTGGTCTGGCCTCTGTCATTAGATTAATCAGAGTAGCTGATGGAGTGGCATACTCATGGGAAAATTCACTAGAAGCCAAGGCAATATAAAAATATGGGGTGGGGATTAGTAGACAACAATACTCCATGGGTCCCATCTGTTTCTGCATGTCTTGTGAGCAGAGGTACCGACCTTTTATTTCAGACTATCTTTTCAAGGATATTTATATATTGTTGTACAGCAAACAGCCTTGGAAGATAGAAATAGCTTCTCCCTCTAGAACAAACAGTAGGCAGTATTACTGCCTATAATGAAATATTTGAATTCTCCAAGCTCAGGTTAGTCTCCTATAACACCAATCCACTGCAGCGCACGTGTCATTGGGCCTTCTTTGTGTTGCTCTGTGGAAACTGGAGTTTAGGAAACTAGCGCACGTGCTGATACTCTGGCTAGTACTACTGCCGTAAGTAATAACGCCTCTGTTCCTAACTCAGAAGTCTTATGTCTTCTGTTAGCATCCACAAAGCTAACTTGTAAAATTACAAGTAAGATAAAATTTCAGACCCTTCACAGTTCTTAACAGCTACCCCGTGGAAACTGGGCAGGTTCATTATAAAATACTGTGGCTCTCTTTAGTTCTGTCATCAATCTCCATGATCCTTCCAAAAGTAGAACCATGCATTCTGTAGCTGAAGAAACACGATGTGAAATAGTTATTTTCAAATTAATAAATATTTTAAGTGCCAGAAAAGATTGACATCAGGCCATAGATCAATGTGAGTAAATGGCAAATGCAGTAATATCTGGAAGCATATCCGACTTGTTGAACTATTTTGGAGGACCACGATGCATTTCAGCTATTACAGCCATCCCTTTTGCTCTTCATGTACTTTTTCTATTAATGCATATAATTAACAGAATGAACTTGAAAAGGTGGAGGGTGAAATACCATGAAAGATGAACTGAAGAACAAGTTTTGGTAGTTACTGCCAGTGGAACATTGGACAGACTACCTCCCACTTTATACCTCAGAGTCTTCATTTTCAAAATGTGAACTGGGGTGGAAAAAATGAATTGGGCCTGCTAGATGATTCTACTTTTTTTTACTTAGTTCTTATTTTCAATGAATAGTAGAAAGAACTTGTAGCCAAAATGGGCAATGATGAGGGATTTTTTTTATTCCCCTGTTTGCTTTGGCATAAGGTTCAGACCCAAGAATAAAGATTTCCACAACTGTCTACTTGTCTTTGCACATGTAAGGAAGATCTGTTTTAACCCTCCTTGAATTAGGGTTTACATTCCAAGGAGGTACCTCCTGTGAAATGAAATGTAAGAGAGGAACATTCCTTGCACAGAAGGTCTTTTTATTTGCTTCCTTCACCACACACACAGCCATCTTTCCTTTGGCCAGCTTATTACACAAACAGGAAAGTGAGTTGATTCCCTGTTCAATACATGACACAAGTTTGCCAAGGTCATGCTGCCCTTGCCAGGGCTAGCTACAGGACAAACACACCCATTTGCTTGGACTATCATAGGATTTTTTCTGAGCATGGTGCAGTGCCTATAAATAATGAAATGATTAGTCTGATTTGTTCATTCATTCATCTATTCTATCAAAGCCTCTAGGACCTTCTACAGCCAGCCAATAGGAATACCCATAGTATTAATAAGACCTTGTACCTGCCCACAAGTATCTCACAATCACTTGAGGGAGGCAGATATGCCAGCAGATAATTACAATACAGTCAGATACAAGGTGAAATTGTAAAGGCAGGGGCATGACCAGCTCTTCTGTGGGGGTCTTAGAAGCCTTCCCAGAGTCGGGGAGTCCTTGAGCTGAGACTTAGGGGGTTCACAGGTAAAGCCGAGAAGACAAAGAATGAGGATATTTAAGCAAAAGAAAGAGCATATAAAAGCAAAGGAGGTGAATCTAAATAAAGAGTTAGATACTTCAGTAAGTCTAGAGTATAGCTTTAAGGTTGCAAAAAAAAAAAAGGAGATGAAAATAGAGAGGCAGGTAGGACACTCTGGGGCAAGGGGTTTGGGGATAAAGACTTGAAACATTCGAGCCTGTTTATATGCTGAGTAGAAGCCAGGGGAGATGCTGAAGATAAAGGAAAGGAAATCATTGCTACATCAAGGTCACAAGGAAATTAGGAGAAAATGATTTCTAGACCAGAGGGTGAGTAGAAGGGCTACTCTGAGACTGAAAATCAGTCCTTTCTTCCTCTTGGAAAGACATACATAGATAAAATAGATGCAGATAAAAGTGAATTTGTAAGAGATGTATGGAAAGCCAAGAATTTAGGCACCCTGGCACTAGGAAGTGAGGGAGAGATAAGGTTCTTGCTATCTGGGTGATCAGCAATCCATACACTTATTCATTAAGTCCTTCCTTCTTTCATTTATTTAAAAGTGTTTACTGAGTACAAAAATATAATGATGAACTAGATACTGATTCTCCTTTCAGAGTTTACAACCTAGTTCAGATAATAGAGTATAAACCTTGGCAGGTCATAGGTACTTAATGTGTGCTTTTAGAATGAATGAATTAAATAGTAAGTCTCTCAAAAGAGACAGAGATGAAATATAATTAGAAAGAGAAAGGAATACTTTCTAGGTTTGTATGGGTCCTGAAGGATGAGTAGATTTGAATATACAGAGACTGATGGGGGTGGGGAACTTTATGCAAAAGGAGCACGTTAGCAAAATTCTGGAGGTAGGAAAGGGCAGGAGCTAGGACAGGGAAAGTAGCAAATCTCTCCTGAGGCATATGCAGCAAAATGAATTTGGAAACACTAACACAAGTCTTTCTTTCCTTGAGTTTTCTTTGGCCCTGTATGTCAAAATTAGTGGTATTTATTGCTTTGGGTGGGAGTCAAAGCACTTCAAAGTGTTTTAAAGCCAGCATTGAAGTAGAAATGTGAAAACTAGAATAGACCCTTGAAAATGGATTTTTTTTTTTCTGTCCCAGGAAGGGTTGGCAGTTGTGACTGGATTATTAGACCTAGAAATTCCTATCAGCTGGGACAAGGAGGACACAGAGTTGTCTGCAAAGACCCGGTGACCAAGGAGCAGGGAGAACATGTACATTTGTGTGTGGATATAACTAAAAAGAGGATGTTCTGTGTTTTTATTTGCAAAATCTGGCAACCCATATATAAATAAGATATTTCTTTCTGGGTGCTAGGACAATACAAAACACTCCTTCCACCCTAACCCCTAAGTCTGTATCTTCTTTGGGAAAAGGGGGTTTGGCAAGAAGAAGGAGGAGGCCTAACTTTGGTTGAATTTAAATCCAATTAAGCCTAAGATAAATCTAGAAAGGACTAAGTTTATTTTGATTGGCAAGATTTCATTTTCTGACATCAGTGGAAATTCACTTATAGAAAAATTAAATTTCATTTTTTGCCCCTAAGTTTTTGAATGTAAAATTTAGCAGCCATTGAAAGTAAATAAAGTCATCACTCTAAGCAAAAGATCCTAGTTTCTAAATATATTTCCCAAAACCAGGAGCCAGAGTTTCTTAGAGAAATAACAGATTCAAGGTCTAGGTTGGCCAGGCACAGTGGGTTTGAGCTCAGGAGTTAGAGACTAGCCTGAGCAAGAGTGAGACCCTGTCTATACTAAAAACAGAAAAAATTAACTGGGCGTGGTGACGCACACCTGTAGTCACAGCTACTTGGGAGGCAGAAGCAGGAGGATCACATGAGCCCAGGAGTTTGAGGTTGCTGTGAGCTAGGCTGATGCCACACTCTAGCCTGGGCAACAGAGCAAGACTGTGTCTCTAAAAACAGCAGAAAAAAAAACATCTGGGTAAGGAAGACGGAAGACATGAGGTGAATCTGGGATATACTGCTGTGCCAGAAAGCAAGAAAGTTTTCGAGGATTGATGAGGGTTGTGTCAAAAGTATAATGGAAACTTACAGAAGGGGCTCCCACTATCCAAGATGTGAAAATTCAAACATTAAAAAGAGGAATGATTGAAATTAATTGAAAGATATTACATATATGAAGAAATCTGTGAGTTCATACTGATATTCAAAAAAAGAAAACTAGAAAAAGTACTTGGTCGTCATTTATGGCAGCTGTTAAGTCAATCCTTTACTTTGAAAATTGAGAATTAAAAGAGATAAGAATTTATCTTACCTTTCCAATAAGTATTCATAGCAACTAAATTGCCTGAATAAATAAGAAATTTTCACTTTATAGAGTAATGAGAATTAATTATGTGTAAGAAATGAAAAAATTTTTCGATTCTGATGTAATGACTGATTCAGTCAAGGATTATCAATTGCTATCGACATCATTAGGTGAATTGTCAATGAGAAACCAGGTATGCATATGGTGGCAAAGTAACATACTCAAATTACCTTCTGATCACAAGAAGAAAAAAACCGTAATTTTATCATTGCAGAATCAGAAGATCATCCCCTCAGGGCAGTGGCCAAACTCTAAATAACTGATAGTATATAAGATAATGCTTTCTATTGTCACGTGTAATCTTGTTTGGAAAGTTTAATCTAATCAAACTTTTATCATCTAATTTCAAAATTACAGCAAATACAAGCTCTACAGCAGCACTATCCAAAAGAATTATGTGTGCCACATATATATTTTAAGATTTTCTAGTAGCTACATTTGAAAAGTAAAAACAGTGAAATCAACTTTAGTAATTAAGATAATTTATATAATCCAATATATCTAAAATACCATCTTTTCAACATGCAATCAATATAAAAATTATTAATGAGATACTTTACATTCTTTCTATTTGCAGTATGTCTTCTAATTTTATGTGGATTTTGCTCTTACAGCACACCTCAATTCCGACTAGCTACATTTAATGGGCTCAATAGTTAGTGGCTACCATACTGGACAGCACAGGGCTAGAAGGATAAACTAAGCAAGACTGTGATTGTCAGTTGTCAACTTGGCTAAGTTATGGTACCTCTTTATTCATTCAAACACTAATCTAGGTGTTACTGTCGAGTATTTTGTAGATATGGTTTAAGCTTTACAGTCACATGACTTTAGGGAAAGGAGATTATCCTTGATAATGTGAGTGGGACTTATCCAATCAGTTGAAGGAATTTAAGAGCAAAACTGAGTTTTTCTTGAGGTAAAAGAAATTCTGCCTCAAAACTATAGCATCAGCTCCTGCCAGAGAGTTTCCATCAGCAGGCCTGCCCTACAATTTCAGACATGCCAGCCCCCACAATTCTATAAATTAATTCCTGAAAATCATAATGATGTGTATATATAATCTATATCAGAGACACATATATAAATAAATGTGTGTCTATTTGATGTGTATACAAACAAGTTCTAAAGGACATATTAGAGACAATTGGAAAACTTTGAATATAGACTTAATTAGATAATTAAGAATATTTTTGCCAATTTGGATAGGTGGGATAATGTAAAGCTTTCAGTGGAGGAAAATGTTCATAAATTTTGGAGATGTCTTCTGAAGTATTTCAGAGTGGAGTGTAATGATGACCCTGGATTATACTCTACTGGCCAAATATACATTAAATTGTAAACCTTTAGTAAGATTAATGAAATATACCCAGCCCTCATTCTCATTTTATATACTACATTATCTCTAGTATAGCAAGTAATAGTTGACAAAGTCTTAGCCTAATATTTAATAGAGTTTTACTGCAGGATAAATTGGTTTAAAAAACTCAAGGAGGCTTTAAGGCTGTGATGTGGTTGGTTCTCAGTAAGCCAGGGACCAGAAGGCCTTCTGTTCCCAGAGCATGCAGGGCAATACCAGCGTCGTGGGAGGTGAGGTGGCTGATCCAATATATGAGTTTTTCCCATTCAGCTCATGTCTCTTCATGACATCCAAGGACACCATGCCTCAGAATGCTGACTCTTTGAAATCAGCTATAAAATGGATATTTTGGCTTTCGGTATTGTTTTCTTAAGAGTGCAGATGTCCTGGCCAAGTTACAGTATGTTCTTACCAAAATTCTCCCATAGAACTAAAATGACAAGATATTTTCCCTTCCCTTCCTGTCATTAAATTGTAATGAAGTGTTGATGACCTTACTGTTATGGTTACCGTTGTTGCTATGGTGACAGTCCTATATATTCCAAAAGAAGAAAAACCACCCTAGTCCAATGTATAATATTATTTAAGGTCCTCTGTCAAAAGTAGAAGGTAAATTTATTTTATTACTATAAATTCTTAGTAAATATGGGTATACCTAGTATGAGTTAGTTCAGTGTTGGATAGAATAGCATTTTCATATTATGTGCCTAACAATATATTTAATAGTTTGTGTGGTATTTTGCAGAGCTTTTATATATATTTACCTTATTTGAACCGCATGAGACTCTGTAGAGTTGAAAGGTTAGGTACTGTTAACACCATTTTACAAAGCAGGAATGTGGCAGACACTCTTGTTTGCCTACCTGACATCCATTCATCCCAAAATCCCATCCTCACTGTTGACAAAATTTTGATTGTGTTTGAGACAGAAATGTGTCTTTCCTCAAATTAGATACTTGTTTTCCCAGCACTGCTGCTAGTGGTATATAATACAGTTCAGGCTTATGCCTTGTAAAGAAATTTGCTAGCATTTCTGGGAAGTCTTTGTATGCTTGTTGGGTTTTGTTTATTAAAAGGACCAACATGGCTCTCTCTCTCCTCCCTTCTTTCTCCTGATTTGCATGTGAATTTAAGGACTGGAGTTATCATAGCCATTACGTGACCAGGAAGGATAAACCAAAACAACTAGAAGTATTGGTTCAGCAGTTTGCTTCTGGACTTTGTTATGTGAAACTATAAACTCTCATTTCATTAAGAGACTGTAATTGAGTTTTCTGTTACCTACAGCCAAACGCATTCTCAACTAAGTCTAGGACTGAATGTTTTAAATGACATTCCCAAGGTCACACAACCAATGAGAGGCACAGATAAGACTAATTTAATTCAGTTATTCTTTACGCTTTATAAAACTGTCTTATATCCATTTAATGGTCAACAACATTTTATTAAATACTTACAAATTACTAGTATATGGAAATACTAAGATGACAGGGCACAGTCCTTTTCCCTAACTCCACAAGAGTTAAGCCAAGGAGATAAACATGTAAATAAGTACGGATAGTAAAGGTGTTTATAGGAAAAACCATGTGAACCAAACAAAATAGGTCTATAGGCTAAACCCAGTTTCTGATGCGGAAGGTAATATTCGAGCAGGGGTTTGTAAAATAAAAAGCTTTGTCAAACAGAAAAGGAGAAAGGTATTCCAGCCTTAAGGAAGAGCTAAAGGAAAGGCATGCAGGTGGAGCTTCAGTTGTTTTGTATAGTTACGTGTGCTTGAATTTGAGTTTTTTTCTGAAAAACAGAGTTTAGACAAGGGATTGTACACATGCTGTTTATTTTGGGACATGATCCCAGAGAATAAGTGGAGGTGTCTTGGAAGAGTGAAACAGGGTAGGGAAGAGCCAATACAAGGGCACATCATCAAGTGGGACCTTACTGGGAGTAACTGGAGTTCGATCTTGCTGGGGCTGGGACTCTCTGAGGAACTGTATGAAATACACCCTGGAATTGTGCACCTGAAGGCTGGAACATGGGAGTGTTCATCCATCAGCTCCTGTCCTCCAGTAGTCAGGGGTTGCTACTTAAATTGTTAAATACCTTGTACTTTCAGATTTATGTATATCAAGAAAGGTCCCAACAGCATTCTTGTCTTCTTTTCAGAAAAGTTCCAAGACAGAAAGCAAGAGATAAGAAGTATAGCTGAAGTACAGTGTTGTGAAGTTACACCTGCAGGGCTGATTTCTACAGCAATAGCTAGAATAAAAGTTGGACCAACAGGATGTAAGGCCAGGCACAAAAGACTGTCTGATACACTAAGATATGATTATAATGGAAAAAAAATAATTTCTGGAGATGAGACTAGAAAGGTAGGCTGGGTCCTAAAGGAAAAATTGTCTTGAATACTGATGGCAGGGGAGTCTTAAACCTGGGGTTGCCACCTCCTTAGGGCACACTCCTGAATTTTACACGGAGGTTTGTTTATATGAGTGTGGGCATGCATTTTTTTCTTTCTTTTTTTTTTTTTTGTAGTGGGAGGTCTTAGAGTTTCAGACAGCTCAGTGATTCAGAATAGGTTAGAAACGCTTTCTTGGGGAAATAAGCAGAGGAGACAAGAAAATATTGGGTTATTGTTCACATTTCAATCTTTGCTAATTGCTAAAGTTTCATGCTTTTTGAATCTGATAAATTGGAAGGCCAGTGTCAAAGATACATTTAGTGAAAAGCTTCTGTGGTTAGCATGCTGCGATTTACCCTGAAATACCCAGGGGTCCTCTGGATGGAAAACTCTGGTGTTATCATATTGTTGTTATTAAATGCTGCTGTTGAGTGCTGATAATTTCTTGTAGATATCTATATATCATCTTATTTCATCCTGACATGATTGCTGTAATAACTCATGATGAACTTGATGCTAGTTTTTGCTTCACTGAACTCATAATGCTCTTCGGCCGTTGAAATGTCTTAATATTTTACTTTTTATAGCCGAAAATACATCCATGCCTCAAATTTATGATTGAAATTGAGGCCCTAGGCCAGGCGCAGTGGCTCACACCTGTAATCCTAGCACTCTGGGAGGCCGAGGCAGGAGGATTGATTGAGGTCAGGAGGTTGAGGCTAGCCTGAGCGAGAGCAAGACCCTGTCTCTACTAAAAATAGAAAAAAATTAGCTAGGCATGGTGACACCTGCCTGTAGTCCCAGTGACTTGGGAGGCCCAGACAGGAGATTGCTTAACCCTAGGAGTATGAGGTTGCTGTGAGCTAGGCTGACACCATAGCACTCTAGCCCAGGAGACAAAGCAAGGCTCTGTCTCAAAAAAAAAAAAAAGAAGGAAAGAAAGAAATTGAGGCCCTAAAAGTTTAGATAGTGGAGACATCACATCTTTTTCCAGCAGAGAATTATTGTGAGGATTCCAGGAGGTGCACCAAAGTCCCGTTTTATGCAAAGATAAGGATCTAAATGCAGCTTAGAAATTAAGTTGGGAACATCCAAAGTTACCCTTGAAAATCCTTCAAGAAGGAGTTCTGCTGAGCAACTCCAAGCCACTGCCCAACTGGTACAGCACAGCCAGTCTTCCATCCCTGTTGGAGCCACTATCTCTTCTTTAGCTGAGCACATTCTCTTTTTCAATTGCAAATTATCTTACATCACGGGGGAAAATGTTCAAACACCATAGATATTTTTGTTGTTGTTGTTTTTGTTTTTAAATAACAGCTTTATTGAGATATAAGCCATATACCAGCGAAGTGTACAATTCAATATTTTTTAGTGTATTCACAGAGTTGTGCAGCCATCACCACAATCAATTTTAGAACATTTCATCACCCCCAAAAGGAACCCTCTACCCCCAATAGCTACCCTTTAGCTATTCCCCCCTGACTCTACCATCCTCCCCACCCCACAGCCCTCACAGCCTCTGATCTGCCTTCTGTCTCTACAGATTTGCTAATTCTGTACTTTTCCTGTAAGTTCAATTATAGGATACGTATCTTGCTGTGACCGGCTTCTTTAATTTAGCACAATGTTTTTAAGGTCCATCCACAGTGCACTCTGTATTAGTACAGCATTCTGTTTCCTTTTTTTTTTTTTTTGCATTTTATTTTTTTTTTCTTTCAGAATATTACAGGAGTACAAATGTTTAGGTTACCTATATTGCCTTTGCCCCACCTGAGTCAGAGCTACAAGAGCGTCCAACCACAGACAGTGTGCTCTGCACCCATTAGGTGTGTATATAGCCATCCACTCCTCCTCCAGCCCACCTGCCTGACACCCGATACATGTTACTACTGTATGTGCACGTAAGTGTTGATCAATTAGTACCGATTTGATGGTGAGTACATGCAAACACCACAGATATTAAAACTCTAGAATCACACAGAGGGAAGAAAGATGCTTACACTAGGGAGGACAGAAGAGCGGAGCAAGGGAGGTGAGATTGAGAGACAGTCCCCTTCCCACCGTATTTCCCCTCACCCTCCTTCTGGGGCATTCACTAATCGAGTAGGACAGCAAGAGTAAATATGCACATTATTTATGTTTTTGTCACTCCTTTTGCTAAGCTACTTGAATTTATATAAGTTAAATGGAAGTATGAGTGACTCTGTAGATTAAACAAGTCTGAACAGCGAACATTTATTAAGCAACCACAGCACACTACATGTTTAACTAATTTAAGCCACACAACGACTGTAATAGGGAGATGCTATGATTACCCTCATTCTACAAATGGGGAAGCTGAGGCACAGAAAGACAAGGTAGCTTGCCGGTGGTTATATGCCTAAGTGGGAGGGAGGGTGCTATGACAAGCAGACAGGCAGCAGAATCTCTTCTTAACCAGACTCTGCGACAGAGTGAAAGGGAGAAAGGGAGGAGGAGTGGGAAGACAAGGACTTGAATTTTTTACCATAAAAAGATTGAAAAGATTGGGAACAACTACTTTAGTACAACCACCTGATTACACACATGAGGAAAATGAAGCCCAGACAAAATGAGATGCCCAGTGCAACCATTCATGGGATCAAAAGGTGCGGTAAGATGAATAGTGGCCCCTAAAAGACATCTGCATCCTAATCTCTGAAACCTGTGGATGTTACCTATTAAGGCAAAAGGCACTTGCAGATGTGATTAAGTTAAGGATCTTGAAAAGGGGCGATTATCCTGGATTATCCCTGTAAACCCTAAATGTAATCACAAGGTCCTTTATAAGAAGGAGGCAAGAAGGCCAGAGGAAGAAGTTGGAGATGCGCCCGTGGAAGGAAGAGGTTGGAGTGAAACTGATTTCAGACTTCCAACCTCCAGAGCCGTAAGCGAATAAATCTGTATTATTTTAAGCCACTAAATTTGTGGTAATTTGTTACAGCGGCCATAGGAGGTTTGATATAAAGGGTCTCTAGTTATTTTCATCAATTTGTTAAACAGTTATTATGGCTTAAGGACCCCTATTACACCACAGTCTATTCTGTGCTACATTAGCTTGAAAAGAATCAACATTTAGTTTTAAATTTTTCCTTAGCTTTATCGAGACACAATTGACATAAAATTTGTATATATTTAAAGTATACTTGGTGATTTGATATATTAAAGATATACAAAGGTTATCACAATCAAGCTAACACATCCATCACCTTACATCTTTGTCGTGTGTGTGTGTGTGTGTGTGTGTGTGTGTGTGTATTTATGGTGAAAACACTTAAGACCTACTCTCTTAGCAAATTTCAAGTACAACTGGCCCTTGAGCAACACAGATTTGAACTTACACATTAAATTTTTTTTAATAAATACAGTTGGCCCTTTGTATTGGCAGTTTCCGTAGTTTGCAACCAAATGCAGATAGAAGACACAGTGTTCACATGATGTGAAACTCAGATATACAAAGGGCTGACTTTGCGATGTGAGTATGCATAGATTTTGGTATATGATGGGGGATCCTGGAACCAATCCTCTGATGACACAGAGGGATGGCTGTATATATACTTGAAAGTGTTATTAACTAAAGTCACCATGCAGTACATTAGATCTCCAGAACTTATTTTTTCTGCATATTTAAAACTTAGTACCATTTTATAATCTTCCCATATCTCTCACTCCCAACACCCTGACAACCGCCATTCTACTTCCCGCTTCTATGATTTCAACTTTTTAAGATTCTACATGTAAGTGAGATCATTTACCTTTATGCAACTAGCTTTTTTTATTTAGTATTCTGTCCGAGGTTCATCCATGGCATTGCAAATGACAGGATTTACTTTATTTGTAATGAATAATGTTCCATTGTGTGTGTGTGTGTGTGCGTGCGTGCGCATGTGTGTATACGCACACCATGCCTTCTTTATCAGTTCATCCATTGATGGACACTTACTTAGGTTGATTCCATACCTTGGCTATTATGAATAAGGCTGCAATAAACATGGGAGTGCAGATATCTCTTCAAGATACTGATTTTATTTCCTTTGGATATATACCCAGAGGTGAAATTGCTGGATCATATGGTAATTCTATTTTTAATTTTTTGAGGAATTTCTATACCATTTTCCATAATGGCTGTACAAATTTCCATTCCCACCAATAGTGTACAAAGGTTTCCTTTTTTCTGCATCCTTCTCAACACTTATTTCTGCCTTTTTGATGATAGTCATTCTAACTGGTGTGAAGTGGTATCTCATTCTGATTGTAATTTGCATTCCTCTGATAATTAGAGATGTTGAACATTTTTTTCATATACTTATTAGCTATTTGTATGGCTTTTTTTTTTTTTTTTTTTTAGAAATATCTATTCAGGTCCTTTTAAATCAGGCTTGTTTCCTTGTTATTGAGTTGAGTTCCTGATATATTTTGGATATTAATTCCTTATCAGATGTAAGGTTTGTAAATATTTTCTCCCATTCCACAGGTTGTCTCTTTAGTCTGTTGTTTCTTTGTAATATGCAGAAACTTTTTCATTTAATGCAATCTCATTTTTCTATTTTTGATTTAGGTGTCTGTGCTTTTGGGGCCATACCCAAAAAATCATTACCCAGACCAAAGTCAAGAAGCTTTTTTCCTATCTTTCCTTCTCAGAGCTTTACAGTTTCAGGCATTACATTTAAGTTTTAATCCATTTTGAGTTAATTTTTTTGTATATGGTATAATATAAAGTTCAAATTTCACTATTCTGCCTGTGGATGTCCAGTTTTCCCAGCACTATTGAGATACTATTCTTTCCCCATTGTGTATTATTGGCAACTTTGTCTCAGATCAGTTGAACATGATGTGGATTTCTTTCTGGGCTCTCTATTTTGTTCCATTAATCTATATGTCTGTTTTTATCCAGGTACCATATTGTTTGGATTACTATAGCTTTGTAGTATATTTTGAAATCCAGTAGTGTGATCCACCAACTTTGCTCCTCTTGATCAAAGTTACTTTGGATATTCTGGGTTTTTTGTGGTTCCATAAGAATTTTAGGATTGTTTTTTCTATTTCTGTGAAAATTCCCTTGGAATTTTGAGAGGGATTGCATTGAATCTGTGAATCAGTTGGGGTAGTGTGAACATTTTAACAACTTAATTCTTCTAGTCCATGAACATGGAGTGTCTTTCCAATTATTTATGTCTTCTAATTTCTTTCATCAGTGTTTTATAGTTTTTAGTGTAGAGATCTTTAATCTCCTTGATTAAATCTATTCCTATTTTTGATATTATTATAAACTGGATTTGTTTCTTAATTCCTTTTTCAGATACTTCATTGTTAGTGTTTAAAAACACAACTAATTCTTACATGTTGATTTTGTTTTCCTGTAACTTTACTGAACTCCTTTATTAGTTCTAACAGTTTTTCTTTTCTTTTTTTTGTAGAGTCTTTAGGCTTTTCTCTGTATAAGATCATGATACCTGCAAACAGAGATAGTTCAACTTATTCCTTTCCAGTATGGATGCATTGTACTTGACTCATTGCTCTGCCTAGGGCTTACAATGCTATGTTGATGAGAAGCAGCAAGAATGGGCATCCTTGCCTTGTTCCTGATCTTATAGGAAAAGCTTTTAGCTTTTCATTATTAAACATGATATTAGTTGTGGTGGGTTTGTTATTTATGGCCTTATTATGTGGAGGTATTCTTTCTATACCTAATTTTAAAAAAGTTTTTATCTTGAGAGGATGTTGAATTTTGTGAAATTCTTTTTTTGCATATATTAAGATAATCATAAGTTTTTATCCTTCATTCTGCTTATGTGATGTGTCACATTTATTGACTTGCATATGTTGAATCATCTTTGCATTCCAGGGATAAATCCCATTTGATCATGGTGAATAATCCTTTCAATGTGATGTTAAATTACATGTTGAACATTTTTGCACCTATGTTCATCAGGGATATTGGCCTGTAATTTTTTTTTTCTTGTAATGTCCCTGTCTGGCTTTTATGTCAGGATAATGCTGGCCTTGTAAAATGTAAAGTGACCTTGTGTTCACTCGTCTTCATTTTTTGGAATAGTTTGAGAAGAATTTGGTTTAATTCTTCTTTAAATATATAGTAGATATCATCAGTGAAGCCATCAGGTCCTGGGATTTTCTTTGTTGGAAAGTTTTTGGTTACTGATTCAATATCCTTACTCATTATCAATGTGTTCATATTTTCTATTTCTTCATAATTCAGTCTAGGTAGGTTATATTTATCCATTTCTTGTAAGTTATCCACTTTGTTGGCATATAACTTTTTTATGGTAGTCTTTTATGAACCTTTGTATTTCCATAGTATCAGTTGTAATGTTTCCTCTTGCAATTGTATTTATTTGCATATTTTCTCTTTTTTCTTACTTACTGTAGTTAAAGGTTTGGCAATTTTGTTTGGAAGCATGTTTTTAATTTCCAAATATTTGTGAATTTTCCAATTTTCCCTTGTTATTGATTTAGAGTTTCATATTGTTATGATTGGAAATACACTTAATATGATTTCCATTTCCTCAATTTGTTAAGTCTTGCTTTGTGACCTAACATTTGATCTGTTCTGGAGAATGTTTCAAATGTGCTTCAGAAGAAAGTGTATTCTGCTGCTTTGGAAAGGAATGTACTGTAAATGACCATTAGGTCCATCAGTGCATAGTTTTGTTTAAGTCCTTTATTTTCTTATTGATTTTCTGTCTGGATGATCTATCCATTTTTGAAAGTGGGATAAGTGAAGTTCCCTATTATTATTGTATTGCTTTATATCTCTCCCTTCATTATTTTACTATTTTCTTCATATATTTAGATGCTCTGATATTGGGTGCATATACATTTACAATTGTATGAATTAGCCTCTTTCCCATTATATAATGACTTTTTTCCTTGTAATAGGTTTCTGACTTAAACTCTATTTTTTTCTGACATAAGTATAACCTCCCTTATGGTTATACTCCTTTGCTCATCACTTTGTATGGAATATCTTTTTTCATTTCTCCATCTTTTTTCATTATATTTTTAGCCTATGTGTGTTCTTAAAGGTATGAAGAGTCTTTTTTCTGTAGCATATAGTTGGATCATGTTTTCTTATCCATTTAGCCACCATGTCTTTTGATTGGATAATTTAACTGTTCATATTTAAAGTAATTATTGATGGGTAAGAGCTTAATATTGCCATTTTGTTAATTGCTTTCTGATTGGTTTATTCCTTTCTTCCACTCTTTCTGTCTTCCTTTGTGATTTGATGATTTTTTTATAGTTGTAGGCTTTGATTGTTTATTCTTTTGTATATCTACTATACTTTTTTTCTTTGTGGTTACCATGGAGTCTGCATAAACATTTTATAGCTATGATGGTCTATTTTAAGTTGATAATGACTTAACTTTGACCACATCCAAAAACTCTACCCTTTAACTTCTCCTGCCCCCATATTTTATGTTATTGATGTCACAATTTACATATTTTAATATCATGTATCCATTAACAAATTATTTTAGTTACTTTTAATACTTTTATCTTTTAACATTTATACTACAGTTAAAAGTGATTCATGCACCACCATTATGATATTAAAGTGCTTTAAATTTGATTATATTTCTACTTTCATGTTAAGTTTTACACTTTCATGTGTTTTCACATTGTCAGTAATAGTGTCCTTTCATTTCAACTTGAAGAACTTCCTTCAGCATTTCTTGTAGGACACTAGTGGTGATTATCTCCCTCAGCTTATGTTTGGCTGGGAAAGTCTTTATCACTCCATTTCTGAAGGACAGCTCTTCCAGGTATGGTATTTTTGGTTGACAGCTTTCTTCTTCTAGCAGTTAGAATATATTATCCCATTCTCTCCTGGCCTGCAAGGTTTTAATCTCATGGAGACTCCCTTGTATGTGAAAAGTTCCTTGTCTCTTGCTATTTTCAAAATTCTATTTGTCTTTGATTTTGGAGAATTTGATTATACATGTCTTGATGATGATCTCTCTATGTTCATTCTATTTGGGGTTATTTGGGATTCATTGATCTGAATGTTCATTGCCCTCTTCAGATTTGGGAAATTTTGTGTCATTATTTCTTTAAATTATCTCACTCCCACTTTCTCTTTCTCTGTTCCTTCTGGGACCTTCATAATGCATATGTTGGTTTGATTGATGGTGCCCCATATATCTCATAAGCTTTTTTCATTCTGTTTAATTCTTTTCTTTTTGTTCCTCTGACTGTATAACTTGAAATGACCTCTCTTCAAGCTTATTGGTTGTTTCTTCTGCTTGATCGAGTCTACTGTTAAAGTGTTAAGCTCTCTATACAATTATTCAGTTTGGTCTTTGTATTCTTTGATTTCAGAATTTCTGTTGGGTTCTTTTTTATGATTTCTATTTATTTGTTGAAATTCTCATTTTATTCATGTATTGTTTTTCTGATTTCATTTAGTTGTCTATATATGTTATCTTGTAGCTCACTGAGCTTCTTGAGATGATTATTTTGGATTCTTTGTCAAGCAGTGTGTCCATGTTTATATGATCAGTTACTGGTGCTTTATTTTGTTCCTTTGGTGATGTCATCTGTGATCATTGAACCTGATTATTAGTGATCCTTAAGGCTTTGTGTTGAGGCTATCTTAGCATTTGAAAAAGTAGGCACCTTTTCCAGTCTCAGCAGACCAGCTTTGGCTGGGAAAGCCTTTCACCAGGCAGTCCATTGGGAAATCGTGGTGGGGCTGACTAGTAATACCTACAGGAGTTCTTGAACTGGCTTGTCTGGTGTCTGGGTCCTCTGAGGTGGGTCTGGCATCTGAGTCTGCAGGGATTGGCCTGCAGCCTGGCTCCACAGGGACCAAGTGTTTAGGTGGGCCTGGAGTCTGAAGCCAATAAGGCTGGCCTAGTGATGGTGCAAAATTAGAGCCTGGTGCCATGAAGGCCACCCTGGTGTAGGGGTGGACCTGGATCTTGGGGCCACAGTAGCCTACCTGGTGCCTAGGACTGTGAGAGCAGCCTGGCATCAGGATTCAGTAGAGCAGGCCTTACACTGGGGCCCAGGGTAAAGTCAGGTGCTCATTTCATTCTTCTCCCCCATGAAGGGTATCTATCTTCACACTGCACTGTGTGGGCTTAGGAGAGGGGTGACACAGGTCATGTAAAAGTGTTGCTCCTACCCTCTTCAATTCTTATTTCTGTTCTCCACATTGGTGATGTAATCTCTGAATTCCGTTGCTCTTGCAGAAGTATTTTCATGCATGGATGGTTGCTAAAATTAATGTTTCTGTGAGGGAATGAGCACTGGTTGCTATTCCACCATCTTGCTGATGTCACTTCCTGAAACATTTTTTTCTTTCATAATTGATATTGTATTTGTTGTGTTGAGGATCAGTACACAGACATTTCAATTTGTATGCAATTTTTAACATACACACTGAAAAATCTAAAAAACCATGTATTGTAATTCTTTTTTGTATTGGGGGAGGGGTGGCACAGTGACTTTCCAATTTAAAATTTAGAGGCAAAGTTTTCTTAAGAGGATAGCAAGTACCAATATCTTCAAATGTTGATAAGCTGTTACATAAGTCCCACTAACTCACAATTTAATATCATACATACTACATATTCAAATTTTCAATCTTTCACAGCACATTAACAAAGTTATCAATAAAATAGGACTAACACAACAAAAGATGTTTTAAAGTGCATACAATTATGACAGGGAGAGCCACGATCAAGGAGTGGTTTTCTTTAGCAAATGATTTTACTAAAAAACAACATAGGAATAGAGGCGATTTTAAATGTTCAAGACATATTAAGTGCACAACTATGACTATATATTGCCCTTTAGTATGCTTTGTATTATAGGATATAAAGCTACACCTACCTATTGGATGTTGATCTGACACTCAAGAAAGTCAAAGACTCCCATAACTCAATATCCCACTGTTTTCTAGTTGTACCAAAAAAATAAATAACCAGAATGCTGTCACTCCTTAGAAAAATGAATTTACACTTAAAAAATTGGATTAGGTGGGATTACACCCTTCTTAAAAGTGTTTCTAGAGCTACTAAAAAACTTGCATATATAAAATAGTTGATAACAATACTCTTCCCTATTGTACAAGAAGGGAGACAGAGACCACTGATAAGACATGATATGAGATATTAATCAGATTTGTCCTCTTTCCCTCCCCTTCATCAGAGGTTGTACTCTCCTCATTTTCAGTTTCTCCATTTTCTGCAGGTAAGTCTTCTTTAGTGTCTTCGTTAGCCTCTTCGGCCTATTTTCCCTGTGCTCCCCTTTTTCCTTTTGTTTGCACTTTTTTTGTCTGAGATTTATCCTTTCCTGTTGATTTTTTGGCTTTGTTTCCACTTTTGCAGGAGCAGGTTGAGCTGAAAACCTCACAGATCTCCTCTTGGCTCTTCCTTCACTGCTCCTTCAGCTGAGCTGACCTTGCTCTCGAGCATCTTGGTGGTGGGGAGGGTGGGATTTGGGTGCCTGCAGGCCATGGCATGCAGAGAGCTTCCACAAACCTAGGCTGCCTGGCTGCTGCTGCCCCTCCTGAAACTTTATTTCTTTAAATAATATTATACAGTTTGCTTTTCAGTAATACAAGTTTACCTTCTCCCTGATTTTTCCTAGTCAGTGACATTTTAGTGTTCTCTGTGACTTTCTGGCTTTACAGGTCAATGAAGATGATACCCAAATCTATATTTTGCTTGGTTTGCTCCTTGTATATAACATTTCTTTCATTAGCTTAACTATGCCTAAGGCATATTTAATAGTTATTTGTGTGTAATTTAAAAGAACTTGATTATAAATCAAAAGTTGTTTACTCATATTCGTTGTTCAATCATTCATACATTAATAAACTCATGTTTTATTAAGCATTCACCAAATGTCATAAAGCCAATCAAAAGGATTTAGGGGACCAAACACTAATAAAAGTGATAACTGATCCCAGAGGCTTCTCAGCTGTGAGCAAGAACTAAGCTGCTTCAGTTCCACGAGGCTACTGATATATTTTTTTTAAATGAAGACATGACAAACATATTTTTTACATGGTATTGGTTTTATCTGCTAGAATGGAATATCGTAGACTGAGTGGCTTAAACAACATCTTATAGTTCTGGAGACTGGAAGTCCAAGATCAAGGTGCCAGCATGGTTGGGTTCTTTGTGAGGGCCCTCTTCCTGATTATATTCTTGCAGGGCCTTTCCATAGTGCCTGCACAGAGAGAGAGGGAGATCTTGAATCTTTCTCTTTTTATAAGGGCATTAATCCTATCATGGGGGCTCTACCCTCATTTCTTGGTCTAATCATAAGTACCTCCTAAAAGCCCCACCTCCAAATCCATCACAATAGGAGTTAGAATTTCAACATATGAATTTTAGGGGGACACAAACATGCAGTATACAGCACATGCTAAATGTTACATGTAACAAACTAATGCTTGTTATACACACAAATCAATGTGCTTTAAGTATGCTCTCCCTGCAATAACAATGGGATTTATAAACTATACTAACTCATAGTGTTCTGCAAAGCAGTATGGTCTAGTAATGGACCCAAGTTTAGAGTTATCTGATGAATGCCATCTGGTTCCAATCTTGTCCGCCTGTCTGTGGCTATTTGTATATCCTTATTTAGAGACAAGGTCAAATTTCTAAATCTGATGGCCTTTGCAAATGTGAGGCTTGGGCCAAATGTTCCTGCTTGACTTTAGTTATTTACTAACAAATTAGAATAACTTGCATATGCAGACATCAGTCACATAGTTAACAATATACAAATACAATTCAAAGTTTCTATTTATATCCACAAACTGGTCCAAACCATTGGTTGCATCAGCTCTGAAGGGAAATGTACATGCATTCTTTCTAGGTCCCCCATTCTAAAATATTCCTGGAGGACACTTGCTGGTGGATCTTCTGGCATTGCCAAAAGATTTAAGACCAAGCAAGTCCTAGAAAGGATCTTGCCTCAGGTATGCTGTGACCCTAAGTTTCAGTAAGACTTAACTTGCCTTTCCTGAAGGTTTTGTCCTGTCCAAATTTTTCCATTGAATGGAACATTACAAATACTCTAATAAAAGTCTGATTTATGGCTTTGGGTGTCTATTTGATATTGTGTCCAAATACTGGTGACAACAAGAGGAATGCAATTAAAAGACATTTTTGATTTTTCATTTGCCATAAAATTTAAAAGTTGGTGAGCTCTTTCTTTCACATCAACTATTTTTAGACACAGTTGGCAGGCCATATGGATGTATTTCTAGTTCTTTATTTCTAGTACGGTTTTATTTGAAAAGAAAAACACAGACTAATGCTAAAGCTTTCAAATTAGTACAGATTTCAATGCTAGCCATTTAGATGCTCACAGGATGCCTTCAACACGTTCATTTACTCACATGGAGAGAAAAATCTTTTCTCTCCCAGTAGCACCTTAGATACACACCTGCCTGTTTAAAATGAAGCATACAAAAAAGGAAGTGCTGATGAATTTGGTGCTGTCTAGACAAGTATACTACAGTGCAGTGTTGGGCCAGTGGTTGCCATAGCAATGTGCAAATAAGCTTTTACAGCTCTGCTAAATAGTGGGTTGTGGATGCTTCCTTTACAATAGATAATTTTCCCTCCCTTGAAATGGGGATTGCCAAAAACAATCTGACTAACTCTAAGACATGGAATCATGGCATCCAACAATGTTTCAGGATGTAAGATGAATGCCACATTTTAATGTCCCTTGTCAAAGTAATTCATTTTCTTTGCCATTTGTCAGCAGAGTAACAAGTTCCTCATTATGTAGCAGAGGATCCTGAGCCTAAGAAACAACAGTGAGTGGGCAGGAAATCCAAAGTGTTTTCACTTGCTTCAATAAATGATAGCTTTTGAGTCTTTCTCTTATTAGAGTTATGCCTTTCTTGCATTCAACCAGTATTTCTGGATTTCATACTCTGTACTGGGCTAACGTCCAGGTGCACAAATTTGGAAAAGGGGCTACCTTTTTCAGAGATGCTGATTATTACAAGACAGATTTGGATAAGTGGTACACAGGACATGCAGGGTGTTTCTGGAACACATAGGTATGGACAGAATTCAGTCCTGGAAGGTCAGTGAAAGTACCCTAGTGGACATGGTATCTCACTTGAAGAAAAATATTAACAGAAGGAATCTGAGAAAAGTGGGGAAAAACTTACCATAAAGAGGGAACAGGAGAATCAATGCCTCAGAGGCACCAGGAAAAACATCGCATTCCAGTCAACTGAAGAAATTGAGTGAAGGAGGAATGTAGGGTGCAATTGGCTGTGTGAAGGAGGGGAGTAAAGAGAGTCTTAAAAGGTAGGTAGGGTTCTAATCATGAGAGCTTAACTGTAGTTAGAGTGTAGGACTTTATCTTGAAAGCACTGAGGAGCCAATGAAAGCTTTAAGGAGAAAAGTAACACTTTAGAAACTTACTTCTAATTGCAGTATGAACAACAAATTGGAAGACAGCAAGACTGAAGGAAGGAGGAAGAGTTAAATAGGCTTTGTAGTAACCAAGAGCTTGTCAAATTGAAGGGTCTTTTCTGAATCATTATTATCATTTTCATCTGCAGCAAAGGTTTCTAGTGGTCCCTCAATATCCACGCTTCCCTTATGCAGTAAGAAGTTGAAATTCACTTGGGCACGTGGTTGCCCAGCTGAAATATACATTCCCAGCTTCCTTTGCAGCTAGGTATGGCCATGGGATCTAAAGGGAAGTGATGTTTGCAACTTCTGAGGCAAGCCCTCTCCATTTCCCTTTTCTTCCTTCCTACAGTCTTGAATAAAAATGTATGCAGGAAGTGGAGGAGTTAACTCAGACCATGAGAAAGAAGCCCAGTGCTAAGAGGCAGAGCAATAGGCAGAAAGGGCCTGGGACTCTGATGATTGTGGAATAACCACACTGGCCCTGAACCACCCAACATTGCCATTTTGATTTCTCAGTTACAGAAGTGAAGCCAGTATCCTAACTAACACACTTCCTTGTGTCATTTGACAGCTCGTCACTTTTTCCACAAACTGTCCACTATCTCTTGTTCATGACAAGTTCCCTACCTATCCACAGCTTGTTATCTATCATCTCTCTCTATCTCTATTGCTATCTCTTACTTTATCTATCTCCCTATTGACCTCCCTATCTCTCTATCTATCTTTGTCCTCTGCCTATTTGCTAGCTTTCTTGTATTCTCTTTGTCTTCCTCCCATTGTGGGTAAGATTCAAGGCTCTGCTCTACACTTCCTCCTTTGAAGGACTCATGATTTTATTCAGTACAGAAGGATTCCAATTTTGTATTTTAGCCTGATCTTTATCTAGACTCATATTTGCAAATGCCTGCAGCATGTTTCCATTTATGTCTCTAGCTATCATTTCCAAATCAACATGTCCCAAACTGAGCTTGTCGTTTTCTTCCCCTCACCCACATGATTCCATTTCCCAGGCCTGTCTCTTCTTTCCAAGGCAGTATCATTTTTTTCCTTCTATGTCAGTCCTGAGGCCTTATGGTTAACCTTAATTGCTCCCCCACCCTCCACATCTCTTACATCCAACCAGTTCCTAAGTCTTGCTGCTTTGGTTTGTTTCAAATAACATTTATATTTGACCTTCCCTATATTGTTGCCACTCTTCAGTTCAGCCTTGTAGTTGGGCCCCCTACTTTCATTCTCTTCTTTTACTACCCTGTCTTAAATATGTTAACACTGTGAACAATCTCTACATCATTATATTTCCTTTTCCTCTCTTCTATAACTGATAGAGGGTGTCTGGGCTTTATCACATCAGTTCTCTAAGAAAGACTGTGATGCAGTAGAAAGAATGATGTTTTCAGAATTTGACAGAACAGGGTTTGAATTACTAATCTATTCATCACTGAGTATGTGACCTTGAACAAATCTCTTTACCATTTGAAGCTTAAATAGTCACATGTAAGAAATGGAGATGGTAAGAAGTCATACCTGGAGGTTATTGTGAGGCTCCAGTGAGATAATTGGCCCTAACTGTGATCTTGGGCACATGGAAGTTGTCAGTACATATCATTTCCCTTCTGAGTCACTGCAGTCTAGTGCTACTACACGTGCCCTGTCTGAGTTCTAGTTTCTTCTGCCTCACACTGACTGTGCTCAGTTCCACCTCTGCACCTCTGCCCACAGTGTTCTACCCATGAGATATGTATTTCTTTCCTTTTTTTACTAAACAAATATTTATTGAGAGCCTTCTATGTACCAGGAACTGTTCCAGCCACTTACTTAAATCCTGCTCGTCTTTATGATGTAGTCAAGCTGCATGAAGCTTTCTGCAGATATTCTAGCATATCCAGCAGAATTTTCTTCTCCTTGAACTGCCATTGCCCTGACCCTAGAGTGTCTGGTTGTTCACTAGCTGTTTGCTGGCTATTTTCTCATCTAGTCTATAAGCTAGTTGAGAGTTGCAGAATTTGTTAATTATACTCCTTCCCCTTTCCAGATTGGTGTTCCTTTCCTGATAGTAGCCAATCCACAAACACTGTTACTTAATAAATTAATTTCAATTCCAATATCTATCACTTAAAAAAGAAACCTTTTTGATTACTTCAGCTCTGGCTTAGGAAAAGTTTGAGAGAAACACAAGTTACATCCATACTAATATGTTTTACAACAAGTCATCATTATCTGCTTACATAAATATTGTCGGAGACTTTAGAACTATCCTTTTAGCCTTCCTCCCCTCACTGAATATTTGTGATTAAAACTTAATGAGATAAAACCTTTTTAGATTCCACGTATAAGTGAGATCATGTGGTATTTGCCTTTCTGTGCCTGGCTTGTATCACATAATGTCCTTCTAGGCTCATCTATGTTGTTACAAAAGACAGGATTTCATTCCTTTTTACAGTTGAATGCTGTTCTGTGTGTGTGTGTGTGTGTTATACACCACATATTCGTTATCCATTTGTCTGTTGACGGACACTTAGGTTGATTCCATAGCTTGGCTGTTGTGTATAGGCTGCAGTGAACGTGAAAGTGCCGAGAGCAGAGTGGTGGTTGCCAGGGGTAGGGGGAGGCTGGTGATGTTGGTCAAAGGATACAGAATTTCAGTTAGATAGGAAGAATACGTTAAAGAGCTCCATTGTACAACATGGTGACTGTAATTAATAACAATATATTGTGTTCTTGAAAATTGCTAAGAGAGTACATTTTTAGTGTTCTCACCAAAAAAAAAAATGATAATTATGTGAAGTAATGCATATGTTAATTAGTTCAATTTAGCCACTCCACAATGAATAAATATTTCAAAACATCATGTATACAGGATAAATATATATATTTTTGCCAATGTAAAATAAAATAAAATGTTAAAAAAAATAGACAACGTCCTACAAGACATGAACATTGCCATGGTTTGAACGTGTGCCCCTTCCAAACTTCATGGCGAAACTTAATCCCCATTGTGTTGATACTAAGGTGGGGCCTTTGGGGAAGGGATTAAGTCCTGAGTGCTCCACCCTCTTGAGTAGATTAGTGATTTATAAAAGGGCTAAAGGGAACTAGCTTTGGCTCTTTTTGCTCTTGCACTTTCTGCCATGTGAGGACAAAGCAAGGAGGCCCCCAACAGACACTGAACCCACAGCTGCCTTGATCTTGGACTTCCCAGCCTCCAGAACTATGAGAAATGAATTTCTGTTCTATATAAATTACCTAGTCTCAGGTGTTTTGTTATAGATGCACACATGGACTAAGACAAATACCCTTCCTAAGAATTTCTTCTTCCACTGAAGATAGGCAATCTGCTAATGAGCTTTCCATCAGAAAACAGGAGTTCTAGAGAGTAACTTAGGGGATTCAGTATCAACAGCAACAATTTTTTCCCAAGTGGTGGTAGAAGGTGAGGAAGGGTGAGAATGAGAGAGTGTTGTGTGATTATTCTACCTTCTCATGTGTACTCTGCTTTTTGTATCTCTTGCTACCTAGTCAAAGCGCCAGAGAGAGCCTTGGAGTTTATCACAACATTATGTTACTGTCCTACATCTTCTAATGTATGTTGGGTTTTCTTCACATCCTGGCCAGGGGACCAGTCTCCAATGCTGGCATGACCCCAAAGCCTAGAGATATGCAGCATCTTAGATCTGCTAGGATTTACAGTCACCCTGTTTGTCATTGTTTCCCTTGAGAATTTAAATTTACTTCAATTCATATGAACAGATATTTATTTATGAAGTGCCTGCTATGAGCAACACATGCTATTGAAGTTATATTATAAGTTGGGAGTCCTGGGTTTTAGTTCCACCCCATCAATGAGTTTGGGACCTTTGGAAAGCTATTTCTGTTTTTGGAGGCCATATGTATTTTACTAGAAAATTAGGAGGTAAGTCTTCCTTAGAGTACTCTGTTCTATGACTCAATACACTGTCATTATTTTTGGAGAGTACAAGCAGGACAGTAACACATTACAACCAGACATTAAGAACATGGGCTCTAGAATCAGACCACCAAAGTTCAAATCTTGGCACCATCATTTTAGTCACTCTGTGAACTTGAGCAAATCATCAAACCTCTCTGTGCCTACATTCTTTGTGGTAAAGTAGATGTAGGAACAGTGCCTTCCTCAGAGGTTTGCTGTAATAATTGAAAATGTGCATGAAGAACTTAACAGGAAGAGGCATGAGGGAACAGCTTGGGCGGTGGTGGCATCCTATATCTTGGTTGTGGTGGTGGTTTTTCTACTGTATACACTTGTTAAAACTCATAGAACTATATGCCTAAAAAGGGTTAAATACCTTAATAAACCTGATTTTAAAAATAAAAGTCCACTGATTCCAACTGTATGGCATTCTGGGACAGACTGTAGAGACAGTAGGAAGATCAGTGGCTGCCAGGGGCTAAGTGGTGGGGAGGCAGGGATGAACACATGGAGCACAGGGGAATTTTAGGGCAGTGAAACTATTTACAATACTTGTCATTATACATTTGTCAAAACCCACAGAATACACAACACAAAGAGTGAACACTAATGTAAACTATGGACTTTAATGAATAATAATGTGTCAGTATTGGCTCATCAGTTATAACAAATATATTACACCAAGGCAAGACATTAATAATAGGGAAACTTTGGGAGGGGGGAGGCTTGTCTATGGGAACTCTCTATGCTTTTCACTCAATTTTTTGAGTGAAACTAAAGCTGCCATAAAAAATAAAGTCACTTACAAAAATTATAATTCCCCCCCAACAAAGGTGTTAAACAGAAAACCAAGCACTAGTTTATTTACAATGATTATACTATTCCTTCCTTTAAAAACGAACAAAGCTTTTCTTAAAAACATGCCAAGATACCTGGGCTTGGGCTGGATCTCAGCGGGAGATGAGTGTAAGAAAAAGCAAGAGGCTGGCTCCGCCCCATACAGACTTCTTAAATACTGATTTATGTTGAAGGTTAACATAAGCATATAAACGCCTCCCGCTTCCAGCCTCTCTCCGAGGTCGCAACTGCATGTGGAAGCTGCTCTTTTCTCCTGAGCTGCTCTTGTTCACCATGATTCAGCCACAGATGCTCTTTCTCATTTCAGGATTGTGTCTGCTGTTTTACCAAGGAGCTGAAGACATGGAACAGCCAATTAAATAGCACATTTTCAGTGCCCTTGGGAAAGCCACACAGGAAACAGACTGTGTTTATATCTCACACCTCTGGGGAGGCTGCACAAGCTGAAAGCAATGTAGGATTTTTCCTTCTCTTTCTTCTCAAAGAAGAATTAAAAACAAAAATCCAAGCCACACAGCCACCCAAAACAAACAAGAAAAATGTAGTTTCAAATATAAAAACACTCTTTGTCATCATGAATATGCATGTGGGAGAATTGTGATAGTTTGTGAAAAATCTGGCCAAAGGCTGTCTGATTTGGGGGAGAGTCAGCCCTCTTGGTGCTGAAGGTAATTAGAGCTCAGGAACCAAGTTCACCCAGCACGGGCCGACTTGCCCTTGGTCCTGTCAGGCAGCACCTTGTCGGGGTTCACCTGTCCGTGGAACACTAGTTGACAAGCTCACGGTGAGGGGTGTGAGCCTCCCAGGAGTCAGAAGGCTTGTAGCCCAGGCTCACTGAGATGAGGACTCTCCATGAGACCGTACACATGCTACATAACCTCCCTGAGCTGCGGTTTCTCCATTAGTGAAACATGCAGGTTAGACTAGAAAACCTCTGGGCTTCCTTCCAGCCCAACCATCCTGTGATTCCAAATTCCTGCTGGGGTTTTTCCAGAGCCGAAATCCTACATGAAAAATATTTTTAATCAATTAATTACATCTATCTCTCAGTTTCTATGTATTTTATTTGCATATGTAAAGCCTGAAAATGAAAAAAAATGAAAATGAACAATAATATATGAAAAATAATGAACACTTTACAGAAAGGCCACAGCCCCTCTGATTACTGTCTCTATTACCTATTACCTTCTCTTCTGTCCCCTCCCAGAAATAACCACTACCAGTCTGTATATACTCTTCCAGATCTGTTCATGCCCTTATAGATCCACAGAAAATAAACAGTATTGTCTTGTTTTTGTTTTTTACATAAATGGTGTCACACCATTTTTTTCATTCTTTTTTAATTGCTATGTAATATTCCATAGTATGAATAAACTGTTGTTTATTTGTCTATATCCTTACCAATAGCTATTTAGGTGGCTGCATTTTTTTCACTAATAAAAACAATGGTACAGCCAATAACTCACAGTGAATCAGTGGAAGCATTTCTCAAAGGTAGACACAAATAAGTGGAATTGCTGAATTAGTTAATAAGTTTATTTTAAGAGGTATTACCAAACTGTTCCCAAATGTGTCTATGCCAAATTGCAGACCTGTAGGGAGTACGTTTTCACAGGGTCACGTGGAATAACAGTTAAAAGAGCAGGATCTGGAGACAGACCACATACCAGCACATTAGTTCTGATACTTGGTCAAGATATTTTCTCTGTGCCTCAGTTTCCACACATGCAAAATAGAAATAAAATGTTTCTACATAGTAAGTTGTTCTGGGGTTTACTAGGACCGCTGCTGGCACATAGTAACTAATCAATGTTAGCTCTAATCATTATTTTTACCAGCTTTGGTTTGAGGAGCTTCAAGCTTTTGAACCAAATAGGTCTCCAGTCCCACCTCCCAAATTACACCATGAGTCAGGATTTTTCCAGACCCAGAGGTTAAATGCCTGCTGGGCTTATTTAACTCACACTTCTTTGTCTTTCTGTGAAGTAAAGCCAGCAGGGCCCTGACTGACAGGCCGCCAGCGCCTGTTTGTACAACAATCTTTGCTAATGTAAATAGCTAAATGCAAACTGCAGCATCCAAGAACCTTCAGGGGATCTGAGGACATTCTTGGAAGAGGCTGACTTCATTAATATTTAAGAAGCAAAACACCTCGGACACAGGCCTCTCAGATCCCACATGCAAGGCCGTCCCGTCCCTAGGGGTTGCAGGACCAGGACAAATCACACAGGGCCAACCTTCTCTGTAATGCTTTCATGCAGGTGAAATCAGGTTAAAGGGAACACCAAGGACAGCTTGGAGGGAAAAAGAAAGATGAAAGAAAACTATTTGCGGCTGTAGGGATGTTTGTAAAGACAAAAAAGCCCTGTTTTATTCGCATTTCTCTGGTGTTACTGGAGAGGACCTGAGTGTGAACAGACCCTGTGTGGACAGCTTTGGTTAACTAGCTGAGCACCAGCTGGAGAGGCCTCTTCATCTCATCCCTCCCTCCCTTGCTGGTTGCACCCGTACACCTGCCACCGAGGGAGGGGAGCAAGGTGGAAGATCTGGGATGTTTCCACTTAGGACACTGCCTGCCCACGTAGACAATCGTCTCCAAGGGCTACCAAATCTAGCTGTTTTCAAAGGGATTGTAATACTATGAAACAGATTTTCTTTCTTTTCTTTTTTTAAGTAAATCTTTACAGAAAGGGATAGCGATGCCCAGAGAGGATAATGGTCATACAGATAGTGTCAGAGCCAGAAAAAGACCCAAGTGTCTTGTTTCACACCCTAAAGCCTTTTCCACACATAACACTCACCCCTGAACATACATAATAAGCCAACAAAAGAAACCAACTCAGATACTTAGACTGAAGCTCCTAAGACATAAGTTCATTCTCAGACAGATGCTCTGGACTTTGGTCTTCTCTATAAAGGACAGTGCTTGAAGCAGTATGGCGGGGGACTAAGAGCAAAGGTTGGGAATGTCATCAACCTCTGTGTGAATGCCAGAGCCTGCACTCTTAATGAGTCTGCACACTGCCTCTACTAGAAGGACTGCATTTCCCCCTTAGATCAACTCCCTGGCCACCTGACAATGCCTATTGGTACCTCAAATAATCACCACGTGGATTTGTGTCAGAGCATTCAAATTTGCCTATTTTATGATATTAAAACTTGACAAAGGGGGTTTGATGACTTGTTCCAGAGTCATTGAGAGAATATTTAAACTTAAGTCTTTGTCCTCCTTTCAACTTCCCTTTGACAAAAAGAGAAGATAAGAAGTACTGATCGGATGACTCGTCGACTGATTATTCTACTCTCAACATGTAGAACTCTCTACTCTGGGCTAGATTGCTTTTGTAAGTTTGAGACCAGCTTCAGCATGTCTTGATTTTAAGTTGCCTTGGTTTCTGTGTGTTTCAATTTCATCTCTTTGTAATTTTACCTCAGATTTTTCTGTTTGCAGAGGCCCACTAGTTAAATACTGCTGCATGATGACGAAACACAGCTGTAATAGGAAATTACCGCAGAACACAAAGCACGTGTGCTCGATTTACACAGGGAAGCTGGCCTGCGTGTTTCCCTTGAAAGCAGGGCTGGGACAGCCTAGAGGAAGTGTGGGAGTCTTGGCCTAGTGTCGTCTGCCACCCCCACGTTGTGAGCCAGAGAGTTCAGGACATCCAGAAGTTTATCTGAGGAAGGAGGCCCGGCACCGGGGCCACGTGGTGCTGTCTAGTACCGACTTTACTGAGAGCACGAGCTGTGCTCGTTACAGTCAAGAGAGCAGAATTCAAAAGCCAGGTTGATAGTCCTCCAGCCCACATGGTGGTTCTCCTGCCTCTGAACTACTGACCTAAAAATTAGTATCATATAACTTACTGAGAAATGGAGCATCCTTCACAAATACTTCTGGAATCAAACTCTAATAGCCTTAGGCCTCCTGAGTATATGGATCACGTGTTAGTGTCACCAGCTGTGTATCAGAGTGTCGGGTGTAGAGCAGGTAACCAGTAAAACGTATCTGACTGATGACTAAATTGTCTTCCATAGGACAGAGGAATTGAGTTCTTTTCACCATGCTTTGGAATATAAGCTCCATGAATAGACAGATTTTCATTAGTCTTGTTCATCACTACATCTTCAGCTTCTAGAAAAGTGATTACGACACAGTAAGAACTTAATAAATATTTGTTAAATGAAAAAATAAATGGATGCATATGCATATGCTGTTTTCTTTTGTCCTATGGATGGCAGCAGAGAAGAAAGGAGTAGCTGTCCACCTTCCTATCGTGCAAAAAGCAACACGAAGTGACAATTGCCACTGCCCCAAGTGTCAGTCCCTTCTTATAGCAAGCCTGGAATCAGCTCTAAGGGAGATGAAAAATGACCCATTCAATTCTCTGTTTGAGTCCACTTTCTAACTAAAATACTCACCCTCCGGCTACAATACCTAAAAATGAGCAAATGACCTAGAGCAACGGCTCTCAAAGTGAGGTCCCAGGAACCAGCGTCACCAACATCACTGGGAACTTGATAGAAATGCAAACTTCCATGCATTATACTGGACCTACTGAATCTGAAACTCTGGAGGTAGGGTCGACAGTGTGTGCTTTAACAAACCTCACAGGAGATTCTGATGTTCCCTCAAGTTTGAGAACCACTGTCCGAGAGGTTCATGGCCCTTGTTTGTAAACTCCCCTCCCTCTTCTGTAGTAAGCTTTCTTTCTATTTTATTCCTTTTTACCTTTCTCTACCTACATGGTCTGGTTTTTCCACAGCCCAGGTCTCTCCTACCAAGTCCAGAGCAGCCAGATTGACTGGTCTCATCTCACCCTATATGTCCTGGGTGTATCTGTGCCCAGCTGGGGAGAGCAGAGTAACTCTCGTGAAGGGAATTTAGACAAAAATAAGAATTTGGGAGCTAGTAGGGGCTTTGACAGTCATAAGATCTGACTCATTTATTTTACATATGAGGAAAATGGGTCTTAGACTAAATGTCTTACCAAAATCAAAGACAGTTAAAAGGCTAGAACTTGAGCTGGTCACTCCTAGACAAGCTTCCCCCGCCATTACTATAAAATGCCCCACATAACTTTACATTCCACATGGGATGTATATTTGTAAAGCATCAACCACCAAGAGTACATGGAACATTTCTGTGCCACAGTGATCCTCACATAAACCTCCATATTCATTCCCATTTCCAACCAAGAAAGCTGAAGCAAAATGAAAGGTTATATATGAATAACCAGTTAATGAACTGGTCATGAAATATAAATGACTGAGTCAGGAAAAGACTACGTTCTTTTTCCTTCTACTCCACAGCTCTAGATAGGGGTAGATCCTGCTGCCCACGTGCCTTTGATATCATTTACCATGAGTTGACTTATATCATGTGAGTTGTTTGGACTGGAAATGATTGTTACAGAGGTCATTCCCAATATTTCAAATCACAGCTTAGAGAGCATGCTCCTTGTCTCTCACCCACTGAAAAGACATCATCTAAGAAGGAGTCACTCTAAGCAAAGAGTTTTGTCTTTGGCTGCTAGATACTCAGAAAGGGACTTCACAGTATGAGGCAGACATCAGTACTAGCTAACCAAAAAGAGAGAGAAAAAAAATCCCAGGCAAAATTTAAATGTTGCAGCAAAATATTCATCTATAGAAAGGGAAATGACAAAAAGTTGAGAAAGGAGAAATTGTTTTCAGAACAAAAAATAATTTCTGCCAGGGAAAAAAGTCAATATTTGAGTCAGAGAAGAGCTTACGCCAGGGCAGCTGTATCCTGCTGTACCTCCTCTTGTTGTTCAGTGTAAATTAGGAAACCAAGGCTGGAAGCTTGTTAGAGGCTTGCTTCATGGGGGCTGAGGGTTGGGATGAGGGTTGGGGGACAGGTCTTAAAAGGGCAATGCTAATGGGCTCACAGATCTGTTGGGGATTTGGAGCCAGGCACAGCCTTGCACCCTGCCAGCTCACCCCTCTACTACTCCACCATACCTGTAGGTATTTATTTTTCCAAAAGCTGAAAGAGGAGGTCAAGCCCGGCCATGCTGAAAACAGAATGGTTCCAGGAATCTTCCTGAGAAGTCCAAAAATATCTACCATCCCACAGGCAACTTTATCTGCCCAGTCTTTTTTAATCAGGTCATCCTCCTACTAGCAATGCCATGGTAATGTTGTTTCTCAGGGCAGTGAACATAAACCTAAACTAATTCAGGATCAACATACAGGTCATGTTGTGCATTTTATGAGCATTCTTACTTCTCATCAATTTGTCTTTATAGGCTCACCCAAATTTCTTTCAGATGTCAGGTCTTTGGGCTAATTTTCAGGACAGGCAAATACTCTGGAGCCTTACTTATGACTCTCCTATTACATGCACGTTGCACAATCATGTTGTAAGTGAAAAATGATGTTGTAATGAAATCCTTCTAGGACTTCCAGGAATAAGCTTTCCTGGATGCGGGCCAAGATGAAATCACCTTATGCCGAATTCAAGGTTTATGGCAACTGTTTCAAGGCACCGGCGTGAGTATGTGTGCACTTGGGGAGTAGGAGACACGCCCTTTGAGTTCTCTGTCTCCACAAATGCTGCCACTGTCTCCCTCAGACTACACTGAAAACCTTGGCCTCCCCTTTGATTGCCTCTTTCTAACACTCATGGCCAAGTTTTCACCAAGACCTGCCACGAGTTTCTTTGGAATATTTCTTTCACTTACACCTCTTCTTCATTCTATTCGTGTCTTAATCCTGGGTCTCATGAGTTAGTACTTAGATTACTGCAGCAATTGCCTAGCTGGCCTCCCAGAGTCCATTCTGTCACTCTTTCAGTCTGTCTTGAACTCACCTTCTAATCAGGATCCAACAGAAAAATCTCTTTGCCTGTTTTTCCTAACAAGCCCTAACAAGGTGCATATTCCATATTTCCAACTTTATTTTATATTCATCACCAAACATATATGATAGACAACATTTAAGACAAGCAAAGTTAAAACTCATTGTGTTAGGAAGGAATGGATAATTCATAAGAAAGTGCTTTATGTTTTCAGAGGCATTATACCAATGCAAAGAATTAAAGAAATAAAGCTTCCAGAAACACTTTGGAAACATTTGTATCATGTCTTATGTATCATTTTATGGTTCACTGCTCATAAAAACTTTCAACAATGAATGCTCTGGAGACAGGATCAAGATGGTGCTCTGTCATTCTAGAAATGAGAGAAAAAATCTTAATATCCTGAAAACAAAGAAAAACAAAAAAATTATGAGAATTCCTTGGAAGAAACAGATGGGAAAGGAATAATGGAGGAAACCACAGCCTAGAATGCATTTAGAAGTGAACTGCTGTAAAAGCAGGAAGCACTGAAGGCACCTTGAACTCAGAGGCTCCAAGTACAGAAATCAGGAAGTGTTTCCTAGAGCAACTGCTGTGGAGTGGGTTTGAAACAGCAAGGTATGCGGTGTCCCCTCCCTAATTTCTATGTGGACCAAGCAGTAGGTTTTGCCCCCTGATTAGTGCATGGAATGCTTGAATCAGAAAGGCATGGTAGTGACTCTGGTGGCCACTGATCCACAAGGGGAGAGGGTTGCTGAGTACAAAGAGAAACTGATGCCGTGCACCTAGAAGACTCAATGCAGGCATCACCTTCTCAATGAAGTTTTCCTTGATTTCCCCAGGGCTAGTTAGGCTCCATTTTTCCCTGTGATCATTGTGTCTTCTACAGATCTCCATTATATCAATTATCACTTTGCATTACATTTAATAGCAGAGGAATCATAACAAACATAACTGTGTCATTTTATGATTAGATTTCAGAACTATGAGAACACAGCAGCTTCTATATTGCTACAGAGAACAACTTGAAATGGTTTTCATTAGGTTGTCTTAGCCTCTAGTCTGAGAAACATTTTACTTTAGATGGGGGAACATGGCCAATAACAGTAGCTTGCATATAGTAGTGATGAAATAAATATAAATAAATATTGATTAATGATAATCCTAATCATCTTCCCCAGTAAAATTCTAAACATCCCACAAAAAGCTTTATTAATAATTGGAAGTCAATCCAAAAAGTTATTATAGTTCTGACATATGTAATATATAGTGTAAATGACATTACATCATTCAAATATCAAGTGAAAAAATTGATGGCTAGGCATGGTGGCTCACGCCTGTAATCCCAGCACTTTGGGAGGCTAAGGAGGATCGCTTGAGGCCAGGAGTTCAAGACCAGCCTGGACAACATAGTAAGACCCCATCTGTATAAAAAAATAAAAAAAGAATTAGCTGGATGTGGTGGCACATGTCTTAGCTCTTTAGTTCAAGGAGGATTACTTGAATCCAGGAGCTGGAGGCTGCAGTGAGTTTATGATTACCCCACTATATTCCAGCCTGGGTGACAGAGCAAGACACTATATCTTAATACAAAAAAATTACAAGTACAAAATTGAAATGAATAAAATGATACATCAACACAGGATGATTTTCTTATTTGCCTTTTTAACACAATGACTGTATGTTACATTCTTCTAAATAGTTGTGAAAACTGCTTATTTTTAAGAAACTATGAGGAAATTTTGAGAACATACATATTTTTATCAATAGAAATTCATTAAGTTATACCATACAAGCAAATAATCAACCAAGTGCAATTCTTTGTGTACAACCCCCATTGGGAATGAATTCACTTGAAAATTATAATTGTGAGATGTCTATATTTTGGACAAGAATCAAAACTCCCCGAAGACAGTCGCAATGGACTTAGATTCCAGTAACTATCCACGCAAAGAAGCATGTAAATGTCTTCAATAGTAGGTGGGTTGATAGGCGATGGTGCACGGCTGGTGCAGAAAACAGATTGTCACTGAAGTATTTCCAAGGACATAGGTCAGACAGCAGGAGAGCCAGGTAAGTATATGCACCACTTCACTGTGTGAGAAAGGAAACTGTAGCTTTCTCCAAGGAACATCAGAGAGTATAGCGAGGCTTAGAGGGCAGCTTTATTCCCACTCTGGCTCTCTCACTCAAGGCAGCAATATTGGGAGAACGCAGGACATATGACTGTTGCAAAACAGTTGGCCATGTTCTTGAAAAATTGTCTACCTGGGCCATGCTGCATCTTGTCACACATTTATAAATCTTTTATTAATCATAGGCCAGGAGAAGATTAGCTATTCATCAACTTTTATTATGTAACTGCTGTCCCAGGCCCTGTGCTATGTTCTGGGAACAGAACATGACAGACAGGGCTTCCAATATAGAGCTCACTGTCTGCTAAAGAAGGCAGATACAAAACTATCCATGGTATAATTATTTGTTTATAACTTTGACAAGTATAATGGGAAGACAGTCAGGTGGGGGCATTTCATGTTTACAACACCTAGAGATAGCCAGTGTAGCTCATCTTCTCCAAGAAAGAGGAGTGTGACACAAGAGGAGGTTTACTAAGGTAAACAGGATGCCAGACCAGTCAGGGCATTAGAAGACATGATAAATATCTGGATATTGCTTCTAAGAGCAATGGCCATTAAAAACTTTTAATCAAGGGATGATAAGATCTCATTTGCAATTTTAAGAGATCACTCTGACTTCAAGGTGAAAACAGATTTGAGAGAAACAAGAACAGGCCCTGGGAACAGTCAGAAAGCTATGGTAGTATCCAGGTGAATTGGTGGTAGTTAGGTGCAGAAGCATGGTAGTAGAGATAAATAAAAGTAAAAAACATAAGAACAAACAAGAGCTAAAATCAAGATGATTTGGTAATAGATTAGACATGGAGAGTTAATAAGAGAAAGGAAGATTTTCTGGTCTCTCTTTGGGTGGTGTGCCATTCACTGAAGTAGATTACACTGGGGGAGAAAAGAGATTTGAGTTCTCTTTTGTATGTGTTAAGTGTGAGATACCCATAAAACATCCTAGCACAATAGGTTGAGGTAGGTAATTGGTTACACAGATTTGGAAATCAGAAAGAGGTGTGTGCTGAAATGTACATTTGGGAATTGTCTCTTTATAGATGGTTGAAAATATGGCATAGATAAGTTTGCATTGAGAGAATATATATAAGTAAGAAGAAAGGAAATTCTAGGACCAAGCCTTAAGGAACTCTAAATTTTAAAGTTTGGTGGCAGGAGAATGAAACAATGATGATTCTAAGAAATGGTGGCCAGAGAAATAAGAGAAAAACTATGAGAATGTAGTATCACTGGATCGATGGAAAGTGAGTATTTCAAGAAGCAATCATAATTATTGTCAAATAGTGTTGAGCAGTTGAATAACATAAAGATGTCATTCCAGCTGTCTGTTACTGCTTTCCCAGATGGCTCATATACATGGCCAGTAAGCCAGTGCAGGCTTATAACCAGAAGCTCAGCTGGGGCTGACACCTCGGAGCCTCAGTTCTTCTCTGTGTGGACCACTCCATGGGGACTATTTGGACTTCTTCACACCTTGGCCACTAGACCCAACAGCAAGTGTTCCAAGACACAGAAAGTCTCTTAATGTCTGGGCCCAGAAACTAGCACAGGAACGTTACTGCTATATCCTTTTGGTCAAGCATGAGTCACAGAGCTTATGAAGATTCAAGGGAATTACCTCATTCCCTTGAATTCCCTCTTTCCCTAGACCATACTTCTTGAAGAAGGACTGCCAGAGAAATCATGGCATCTTTAATCTACCACAGATCTCACTATGGACAACCCTATTCATTGCAATATGTTTTATAAGCACAAAGGATTGGAATTAACCTAAATATCCATCACTGGGGTCCTGGATAGGTAAACTAATTTAAATTTAGAAAATGAAATACTATGTACCCATAAAAATGATGAGAATACTTTTAATGTAATGTTACAGAAATATTACAATGAGTTAAAAAAGCAAAAAACAGCTGTTCATGCATGGCTCTGTTCTTTGGTTTTTTTTAACTCAATAACCTCTCATGGCAATATATGCATAGGAATAAAAAATCTCTAGAACATGTATTCTCAATAGGGAGATATTACCTCCCAAGAGGACAAAATTTAGTTCTTGCTTGGGTGAAAGAAGTCTTAATCTTTTTATATATAAAGCACAGACAAAAACAGATAAACAATATTGTAAAATTGGTGGTTGGGGGGAGCAATCAGAAAAAAAGTCTAAAAAGTCTCCTTAGGGGAATAATACCCAAAAAAAGATTGAGAAACACTCCTCTGGAGAAAACAAAGAAACGATTTCAAATGGTTGCCTGAGTGGAAATGGATTACAAGGAAAAGGAAAAGATGAGAATGAGAATGTTCAATGTGTACTCTTTTATGTTACACATTTTTTGGTAATAGGTCCATGAAAATATAATATCTATCAAAATTGAAATTAAAAATAAAATTTAAAAACAAGATTATCCATTTTATTTCATAATATGGGTATTATTGAATAGGAACTCATTTAGCATATATTACAGTATATATAAATCTCACACTTTTAAAAGCCTAGTATAGGCAAGGAACTGATAATTTTGCTCAGTTATCTTGAGTTTTAAAAAGGGAAGCTGGGGAAGCTAGTAAAGAGACATTTTATGTGTAATTTTCAAAGTCAATTATTTTTATTATATATTCAAGGAAAGCAGTTTTAAAAGACAAGCCAGTGTAGGTGCCTGCCTCATTCTGAAAGGATGGAGAGAGTATTTCTCTCCCAGGGGTGTGACGGTCCCCTGCAGCTCTCTCAATGCTAAGACGTTCCCTTCTTCATGCTCCAGGATAGGAAAAGCAAGTATAAGACCTAGAGAGGCAGATGCAGTGTGAATAATAAAAGTCCTTAGCAATGTCTAGATTTGCAAAAATGTTTCTTACATGTATCAATGGCATAATTTACACTACAGAAGAGCATGGCCATCATAAACTCTTGGCAATCTTCCTCTGGTTGGACAAACCCATATGGAAAACCAGCCAAATAAACATGTCCTTGTTGTAATCTCTGCTCCCTAATATTGGAAATCCTCAGAAGGGTTGTAGCTCTTTGACTGCTGAGGTCATCAGGGGATGAGCAACATTAGACTTGACCCTGGACTGTGAATGGTAGCATGTAACACTGAGAACTGGACTATGTCCTAGTGAGAGAAGCATCCTTGCCCGGGGCTGCAAGCAGGCCACATGGCACCATGCTGGCACCGTGATTGCTAGAAAACAGCCTGAAAAGATAAGGAAGAGACTTGGAAGTAATGAGGAGTTATAGCGTAGCCTAATACTGGCCTTGCAAATGGTGGCTATTTTGTCATCAGCGTTCTTCTCTTTCTCCAATGATCCTGATCGATATTGATAAAGCTAAATTTTAATTTGCTTAGAAATTCCACAGATAGGCACTATGAGGTAACAGATGGATAAAAAATACTGAAAATAATTTTAAAAGTCCACTTAGACCATCCATCCTTTCCCAGACTTACTCATACCATGTGTAGCTCTGATCAAAACTGCATTTTGGAAAGGATGTAAATACATGTGACACAGAGTTTAAACCATAAGTTCTGTTCAAGAATGCATAAAAACTAATGCTAAAAAACACCATGGGAATGCATAGCCACTCCCTGACAACTTTGGATGTCCTCCATTGCCTTGAAATACAGAACTCTGCTGTGGCTTTCTCTACAGACACTCAGGTAGGAGCTGTTAGAAAGAGAATAATTAATGCTCAACTAACCTATTGTCTTAGCTTGGGCTGGCATAACAAAATACCATACACTGAGTGGCTTAAATAACAGAAATCTATTTTCTCACAGATCTGGAAGCTGGAAATCTGAGATTAGGGGGCCAGCATGATTGGGTTGTGGTAAAGGCTCTCTTCCTGGCTTTGCAAACTTAGCCATCTCATTGTGTGCTCACCTAGTCTTTTCCTGGTGCATGCATGTGGAAAGCGCTCTCTCTCTCTCTCCCTCTCTCTCTCTCTCTCTCTCTCTCTCCCCCTCTCTCTTCTTATAAGACCACCAATCCTATTGGATTAGGACCCCACCATTATGCTCCCATTTAACCTGACTTACTCCTAAAAGCTCCGTCTCCAAATGCTGTAACATTGGGGGCTAGGGTTTCAATACATGAATTGGTGAAGGGGGGCACAGTTCAGTTTATAGCACCTAGAAACACAGCCCCTCTGAAGGTAAATATTCATCTTGGCCCTATGGCAATGGTCTTTTTTTGAAAACTCACATTACATAAAATTTGCCGTTTTAATCATTACAAAATGTGTAATTTAGACTCTCAGTACTTTCAAAATGTTGTGCAATAATTACCACTAACTATACATTTTTATCAATCCAAAAGAATTGCTGTACCTCTTAAGCAGTCACTCCCCATTTCCCCTACCCCTAGTCCCAGGTGTTGGTCTTCTAAATTTCATGAAAGACAGGAAGGTGCTTTCATTCTTCTTCCCACTGGAAAAAAAAAATGGTGGTATTTTAAAAGCTACTGGAAACACCACTTCAAAGAGTCTTTATCTCTTTCGTGGTGGAAAGAACAACTTCTCAGGAACATGAAGTTGATCACCCAGAGGATGTCAGTTTCCATTGTCTCCCCAAATGTGTTCCTCTAAACAAAAAAAGTAGCTATCACATCCTCATACACCTTTCTCAACAAGGAAACAAATCTTATGTTGAAATAAGTTTAGGAAATCCAAAGTTAAACCCTTAACAGATTTCTGTGTGAAGCAAAGAAAATGAATAGAACACCAGTAGGGAGGTTTTTGTTCTTTGTTTTAATTATCACTGCAGAATACTAGTTGCAAACTGGCGGTTTTTCATAACAAATGGACTAAAATCACAGATGGATTTCATTTTCCAAAGAAATTATGCTGTAAATTTAATACTTGTAAATTTCACACAAAATGTATAGATTTCTAGCTTCACTTAAAATTACTGGGTTAAGTGGCGACTTATAGCTATTGGCAACACTTGGGTGGGAATGAGAGACGATTGCTGTTTTTAGAAAGGTCACGCATATCCAAGTTTACTACAGCACTCAGCTGGGCCATTTCCCTCATGTGTCAGCTGTCTGGTCCCTGATGGCACTTGAATTTGCTTCTCCTATTGTAGAACTGCCTCTGCAGAGAGATTTCAGAGGCACATCATTTTAACCATATTTCAAGCACAAAGCCATCTAAATGGCAGAGAAACTTGAAGCATCATCCAGTTTTTTACCACAATCGTGAATTTTTCATACTCAAAATAAATGATACGTGCTAATCCTTAAGATTAGCACTCTAGCAACATGAGTGGAAAGTATAAGGTTTCTGAGTGGCGGATCAATGACTAAATCTGACTATTTTGAAAGGTACCCAGAGATTTCTATTTTTGTGGCAGATGACCATTGTGTTTTGATACTCATCATAGTTACACACAAGCTCACTTAGAATCCAATAAGAAGTATGTAGGAGCCACAAGATGGAAATAATTTGAGCAATAGCAATAGTTTACAAATGAGAGTCTATTTGCATTTGTATGTCTATCCCATACAGAGACAGATATAATCTCCATACTCATACTAGTTAAGGAGGAGAGACCATTTGCCAACATCAAGGGAAGCAAGTGAAGCATTGAGGCTCACCCCATATTGCCTGTCTGCTCAGTGGAAGAACAGTACTCAGAATGTCCTTAAATTCCATTTGTTGACAGGCTGCTTGAAACCATTCTGAAGTTATTTCTAATATTCATATTTCTGACTAATTGATTTACATAGAAAAGCAAGGACGTTTCAAAAATTATTTTATTTACATTTAATGTCCCCTCTAAAATCCAGTAATGTAGTTGCTCTTGAATGAATAGTGGGTAATGGAGTTTCAACTAAATATCCGTAGTCTTAGTAGCAGTTACATGGTGTGCTGTACTTGGTTTATACTCGTGCTGTTCTTGGTGTTAAATAGTGTAATACAGGTGATCCAGTTCAATGTTGTGATAAAAACTCAGCCTCTAAAGTCAGACAGACCTGGGTTAAAATTCTCATGGGGAGAAGAAGAGCAAATGGACTTGTTTGGAAGGGATATATTTTGAGAAGTGTTAGGGAGTAAAGAGTGACACCCTAAGAGCATGCTCAAAAAAAACAGAAGCAGCCAGCAAGGAGAGGAATTGGTATTTTCCTGATAAAAAAAGTAGGTAGAAAGAGAAGGAGCCAGTCTAAAGTTGATCAAGTGGAAGACATGCTATTTGTGATTGAATTTCTTAATGGAGAAATATGTATCTGCAGCTGAGTCAATGTAGAGCAAAAGAGGCAGTACCCACGTTACGACGTCTGCGACTGACTTTAACGGACTTTGTCATAGACAGTGTGATATTGTGTATACACCTCTCAGTTTAAACTTCAACTCTAGAGGTAGGCTATTGACCTAATAATGCCGGGTGCAGCGGTGGTCAGCCACCTTGTACCCACAGCTCTCTGTAGCTCCATGAACACCTGAGGCTTTTTAGCATAACACTGATATGCTAAATCAGTGTGATTAGCACATCAAATAGACTTTCTTTGGTGAAATAAATGACTTAATTAGCACGATAAATTTTTAAAAATTGATTTCATTGGTGAAATTAAAAGGTCCTCAACATATCTGGATTGGTTGAAATATTACATAAATAAATATCAGGGACTGAATCGTGTCCCCTCCCAAAAATATATTGAAGTCCTAAGCCCCAGTACCTTATTTGGAATACATGTAATTAGTTAGTTAAGGTAAGGTGGGCCATTTCCAATAAGAGAAGAGAGAGACACAAAGAAAAAATGCCACCTGAAGATGGAAGCAGAGACTGGAGTTATGCAGCTGCAAAGCAAGGACCACCGAGGATGGAAGGCTGCCGCCAGAGGCTGGGAAGAGGCATGGAAGGAATCTACCCAGAGTTTCACAGGAAGCACAGCCCTGCTGACCCCTTGATTTCAGACTTCTAGTCTCTAGAACTGTGACGGAATAAATTTTTGTCGTTTTAAGACACCCAGTTTGAGATACTTTGTTATTTTGAAACTAATACAACAAGGTATAGAATTCTGGAAAGGATTACCGCCTGAACCCTTAGGGATGACATCTGTATTAGTAAGGGTTCTCCAGAGAAACAGAATGGATAGGATGTGAATGTGTGCGATTTTCTCCTTGTTCAAATATTATAGAGTGTACTTACACAGACCTACTGCACACCTAGGCTATATGGTACAGCCTGTTGCTCCTGGGCTACACACTTGTACAGCAAGTTACTGTACTGAATACCGTGGGCAACTGTAACACAATGGTACATATTTGTGTATCTAAGCATATCTAAACGTAGAAAAGGTGCTGTAAAACTATAGTATAAAAGATAAAAAATGGCACACCTGTACAGGGCACTTACCATGAATGGAGCTTGCCGAACTAGAAGTTGTTTTTGGTGAGTCAGTAGGTCAGTGGCGAGTGAATGTGAAGGCCTAGGATATTATTGTGCACTACTGTAAGACTTTATAAACACTGTACACTTAGGTTAAACTAAATTTTTTTAAAACATAATTTTCTTTCTTCAATAATAAATTAACCGTAACTCACTGTAACTTTTTTACTTTATAAACTTTTAAATTTTTTTAACTTTTTGCCTCTTGTAAACTTAAAACACAAATACACTGTAAAGCTGTACAAAAAATATTTTCTTTCTTTGTATCTTTATTTTATAAGCATTTTTCTATTAAAAGAATTCTTTTTTGCTTTTTAAACTTTTTGTTAAAAACTAAGACACAAACACACACATTGGCCTAGGTCTACACAGGGTCACCATCCAGACATCACTAGGCGATAGGAATTTTTCGTCTCATTATAATCTTATGGCATCTCTGTCATATATTCAGCCTACCATTGATCAAAATGTTGTTATACAGTGCAGACTATATATATGTGTGTGTATATATATAAATATATGAAAATATCTTTATATATAGCATAACACTGCATAACGACATTTCAGTCAGCAACCAAATATATGTGTGTGTGTGTATTTGTGTGTATATACACCCACACACACACACATTTGGTTCTGTTTTACATATAAAATCTCTCTCTCTCTCTCTCTATATATATATCCTATTGTTCTATTTCTCATATATAATCTTTTTATATATAGCATATATTATATTCTGGAATATAATGCTATATATATAAAAGTATATATGTATATATATATTTGAGAGACAGCAAGATTTATTATAAGGAATTGTGATTGTGGAGGCTGGCAAGTCCCACAATCTGCAGGGTAAGTCAGCAAGGTAGAAACCCAGGAGAGCTGAAGGTGTAGTTCCAGTCCAAAGGCTAGCGGGCCCAAGATCCAGGAAGAGAAAATGTTTCAGTTCTAGTCCAAAGGCAGGAAAAAACCAGTGTCTCAGTTCAAATTCCATCAGGTAGAAAGAAGTCTCTCTTACTTGAAGGAGGGTCAGTCTTTTTGTTTTATTCAGGGCTTCAATTGATTGGGCAAAGCCCATCCACATTATGGAGGGCAATTTGCTTTACTCAGTCTACCAATTTAAATGTGAATCTCATCTCAAAACACCCTCACGATAACACCCAGAATAACGTTTGACCAAATATCTTGATATCTGTGGTCCAGTCCAGTTGACAGATAAAATTAACCATCTGTCTGTTATATCTGTATCCAAGCTTGATCTTTAAGAAGTCCAGTGTTTGGCCATTAGTTTAGGAGGATTGATGGTTGTCTGTGCCACCGCTAAGGGTGACCAAATGCCATCTCTACAATATAGTCATATCTACTTAAGTGAACCTTTTGCACAAGGTATGGTTGGAGCACCTCACAGGATAAAATACTAGAACTTTCTAATTTATAGGATTATGAACTGTGTTGGTGCTCCATGCTAATAAATGCTTGTTTATTAAACGTTTGCATTTGTGGCAGAATTTTAGGTGAGACTTGCTTTTAGTTATATCTCGATAGCAAGTTTTGAGAGGAAGGAGTTAACCCTAACTCTTCTCAAACTTCTTCTGTATTACATTAGCTGCCATAAGAGCATAAGTGTTGTACGTGACCAAATTCCTGGAAAGGGCTTTGGATTTTCACAAGCTAGGAAACTGTCAGCATTCCAGCTATTTTTACTTGGGCCCCTGGGATAAGGCATTCCCAGTTGATATCTAGGTCATATCACTTATTTAATTACAATGTAACATCAAGCTATCAAGCCTTAGTTTGGACAAGTGTAAACCGGGGAAAATAAAAGTACCTATCTGAATTGCTATTGTGAAAATTAAATAGAATAATGCAGGTAACATATCTATCAATGCCTTGAACAGTTTAAATGTTTATTAAAAGCTGCTGCTATTATTTTCAATCATAAATAAATAACATTTGATAGGCCAGAGGAATAACTGAGGAGAGGTAAATGGAAGTGATCATCAGAAAAGAGAGAAGAGGGCTGTATTAGTTTCCATCACTGCTGTAACAGATTACCACAAACTCAGCGGCTAAAAACAACACACACTTATTATCTTACAGTTATGTAAGCCAGAAGTCCAGTGTGGGTCTCAATGAGCTAAAATCAAGGAGTCCACAAGCTGTGTTCTTCTGTAAGGGATAATCCATTTTCTCCTCATTCAAGTTGTTGGAATAACTCACTTCACTTCCGGTGCAGAACCAAGGCTCCCAATTCCTTGCTGGCTGTAAACTGAGGGCTGTTTCCAGCTTCCAGAGGCCACCTGCATTCCTGGTCTCATGGCCCCTTCTTCCATTCTCAAAGCCAGGAGCGACTGGTCACGTCCCGCTCACATCTCGTCTCTCTCATCCACTCTTCTTGCTTACTCTTGCATTTGTAATGACTAATGTGACCAGAGTGGGCCTACCCAGATCATCCAGGATAATCTCCCCATCTCAAGGTCCTCAACTAAGGTTGCACATCCGCACATCCATTTTGTCATATAAAGTAACATATTCTCAGATTCCAGGGATTACAATACAGACATCTTGGGGGTGGAGGGGCATTATTTTGCCTACCACAAGGGATGAGGGAGAGTGTGCAGGTGGAGCCCTACCAACTCCATCAGGACTTGCATCTTCTACTGGTCTAGATCTTCTCCCTACTCTCATCCCATGCATTCTGCGTTTTTTCCCACAAACCAAAATAGTTAATGAGTCCCAGGTGGAGACAGAGACAAAACATCAGCTTACAAATGGGATCACACAGTTTGGGTGGGTGATTGTTGCTCTGAGTGTTCTCAGAGACAGGGGGACAAGATGTTTATGAGGAGAGTTGGATGCATAAGGAGAATCACCCACTTGCACCACAGACAGTTCTCTGCAGGGTGTCTGAGGTGCCAGGAAGTCCCATAAGATGTGTTCACTTCCACAAATGTGGTAAAGGACTCAGGTTATTAAGCATGAAGTGTCTGATTTCCTTAAGTACTAAGTTTGACAATTGATAACTCTGACATTTCATTTTGACACTTCTTGTTTTATGTTCATTGTGAAGGTACATCCCCAGTCTTTCAAACACATATTTTGGTTTGTGATTATCTTTCAAAAGTTTTTTAGAGCAATTTTTGTGAAACCATGGATAAGTAAAAAAATTCGTGCTATTTTTGAATATGAGTTCCATCGTGGAACGAATGCAGTGTAGACAGCTCAAAATATCAATGAAGTGTTTGGGAAAGATGTGACTAATGAATGCACACTACCTCGATGGTTTGAGAGGTTCCATTCTGATGAGTTTAATCTTAACAATGAGCCACATGGGTGACCTGAGACCACGGTGGATAATCATGAGCTGAAAGCTATAGTGGAAGTGAATCCATCTCAACCTATGCATGAATTACAGTGAGGTTTGAAGTTACTATTCCAACAATATTGGACCATTTGAAACTAATGGGCAAGGTAAAGAAGCTGTATAGATGATTACTACATGAATTAAGCAAGCGTAAGAAAACAAATCATCTCAAAGCTTGCTTTTCTTTGCTGTCACGACATAGAGGGGAACCATTTCTACACTTCTTTGTTACATGTGATGAAAAATGGATTCTTTCTGACAATTGCAAGCATTCAACACAATGGTTGGATAAAGATGAAGTGCTGGAACACAGTCCAAAACCAAATATTAATCAAAAAAAAAAGCTAATGGTGTCTATTTGGTGGTCGAGCACTGGTATCCACTACAGCTCCACGAAACCTAGTCAGTTAATTACAGCAGATGTGTACTACGATCAACTGGATGAAATGATGAGAATGCTTGTGATTAAGCAGCTGAGATTGGTCAACAGAGACAGGTCCAATCCTCTTGCAAGACAATCCTTGATCACATTTCACAACAACGATGCTGCTCAAACTACAGTAGCTGGACTTGGAAACTCTCTGTCACCCAATGCATTCACCAGACCTTGTACCAACTGACTATCATGTCTTCCAAGCTTTGGGACACTTCTTCCAAGGAAAAATATTCAATTCTCAAAAAGCTGTGGAAAACACTTTTTGCAATTTCATGGCCACTCATTCTCCAGGCTTCTTCGCTGCTGGCATAAATAAGCTACCCTTAAGATGGCAAAACTGTCTATAGTTTAGACACATACTTTGATTAATTGTACTGCTTCTTGTTTGAGATATAATAAATTACACTTTCGATTCAAAATCGGACATTTCATATTTAATGACCTATATAAGCCATCTATTAAAACTCTCCATATATTGTTCTTCTTAATCAGTTCAGATACTAAAATAAATCTCTTGTATCAACACTACATCTGTGCTCTATAGCAATATTGAGAACTAAACCTTGAAGAAACTAAAAATCATCATTTCACAAGTCTAAGATGAAAAAGCATAAAATCTTTAATTTATTGAGATTGATATGCTTTGATTCCTAAATGATTTTTCCTCTACCCGATAATTTGATCATAAGAATAGGGCTTTGCATTAGAGTTTGTTCTTGTTTTGTAGATTTCATAATAGGCCCAAGTGAGGGTGGCCCTGTTTAGGAAGGCATTTTGAGAATTTAACAGGTTTTTTCTAGGTTGGTTTATTTGGGGGTGGTATTAGAGGAATTAGACTGAGGGGCCTAATTCTTTGATTGACAAGAATGAATTTTGGAAGAAATCTTTCAAGGACTGTTTGGGGCTGAGGCAGAGGTGAGAGAGGCACTTCTCTCTCCAAAGACCCCAGTGGCTTGTGAAGCAAGGATACCTGGTCCCTTCCAGCCATTTTTAGGCCTGTCTTAGGCTTTGCTTCTTGTCACAGAGTGGGCCCCTCAAAGACTGCTCTCTTCCACACTCCCCACTAGTAAACAGGATAATTCAAAGGGACTTGAAACAGCAGAGGTAAAACAATAATGTCCTTCTACTCCTGAGTTGATGAGAATGTGTGAAATCACATTGTCAAAGAGCAGTACTTTGACCTCCAAACTCTGTTAAAAATGCAAATACCACAGGTAAAGGGAAACAACTATCCTGTCCAAGTCACCCATCTCTTGAACAAGAGAATTACTTCATCAGAACATTTCCAAAAAGTAGATTTTTATAAGAAGAATCATGGAGAATGAGCAAAAGCTGGGGGTGATCTCTAAAATCAGAATAGAAAAGACAAGGCGCACCTACTTTAAAATTTTGCCAAGGGATAATTTTTTCCCTCATTTTTTGACTTTGTTTGCTATAAAACTCTTTAGAATTTTATCTTTCTAAACTTTTCTTTAACTATTCTATTTTAAAGTAATACTTTCCCTAAAAACATCTTTTAATATTAGGCCTATGAGACAAGTAGAAAAAGAGAAAGATAAATAGAAAATGCTTTCCACCAGCTTTGGAGCTGCCATTAAAAAAAAAAAAATACTTCTGATTGCATTTTTGCTGATAGAATCACTTTTCAGAAATGTATCAGGAAAAAGATAAAATTTGGATAACATATACAGATTACTGTGGGTTTCACCACTCAGAATATCACACAATTTATATAATGGCTTTTGGGCACAGAGCTCTGCCAGCTAAAATTTCTTAGACCACCAGAAATTTACTCCCAGTCTGTTTCCCAGTATATCTCATTACATTAAAGATAAAACAATATTATAATTTATAAACAGTCTTCAGAAGCAATCACGCTAACCTAGCTCACTCCTTCTGGAACATTAAGCTTTAACTCTCATTACACTTTTTCTTTTATTTCAAAATAGTACAGGGGTACAAATGTTTTTGGTTACATGTATCGATTTTGTTATGCTGGAGTCAGGGCTGTAAGTGTGCCCATCACCCAAATAGTGTTCATTGTACCCATTAGGTAGGTTTTAACCCATCCCCTCTTCCCCTCTTCCCCCTGCTCAATTTCCACTGAGTTTTATCTCCCTTTGTGCATATGTGTGCTCATTGGTTAGTTCCAATTTAATAGCAAGTACATGTGGTGTTTGTTTTTTCATTCTTTAGATACTTCATTTAGGATAATGGTCTCCAGTTCCACCCATATTGTTGCAAAAGGCATTAATTCATCCTTATTCGTGGCTGAGTAGTATTTCATAGTATACATATACCACATTTTGTTAATCCACTCATGTATTTATGGGCATTTGGGTTGATTCCACATCTTTGCAATTGTGAATTGTGCTACAATAAACATTTGAGTGCAGGTGTCTTTTTGATAAAAATGATTTCTTCTTTCCTTTGGGTAAAAACCCAACAATGGGATTGCTGGATTGAATAGTAGGTCGACACTTAGTTCTTTGAAGAATCTCCATACTGTTTTCCATAGAGGCTGTACTCATTTGCAGTCCCACCAACAGTGTATAAGTGTTCCTTTCTTTCTGCATCCATGTCAGCATCTATTGGTTTTGGACTTTTTAATAAAAGTTATTCTAACTGGGGTAAGATGATATCTCACTGTGGTTTTAATTTGCATTTCCCTGATGCTTACTGATGTTGAGCATTTTTTCATATGTTTATTGACTATTTGTCTCTCTCCTTTTGAAAAGCTTCTGTTCTTGTCTTTTGCCCACATTTTAAGGAGATTGTTTTTCTCTTGCGGATTTGCTTGAGTTCTTTGTAGATTTTGGTTACTAGCCCTTTATCAAGTGTATAGCTTGCAAATATATTCTCTCATTCTGTAGGTTGTTGATTATTTCCTTAGCTGTGCAGAAGCTTTTTAATTTACTCAAGTCCCATTTATTTATTTTTGTTGTTGCTGTGATTACCATTGGGGTCTTCTTAATAAACTCCTTGCCTTGGCTGATATCTAGAAGTTTTCCTACATTTTCTTCTAGAATTCTTATGGTTTCATGCCTTACATTTCAGTTTTTTATCCATCTTTAAGTAATTTTTGTGAGTGCTGAGATACATGGATCCCGTTTCATTCTTCTGCATATGGCTATCTAATTTTCCTAGCACCAGTTATTGAATGTGGCTATTAATGGGGTTATAAATAAGTGTTTATTGTCTGCTTTGTCAAAGCTGCACATGGATGATTTTATATAATATCTGGATTATCTGTCCTATTCTATTGGTCTTTGTCTCTATTTTTAAGTCAATACTATGCTGTTTTGATTACCATAGTCTTATAGTATAGTTTGAAGTCCAGTCATATGATGCAGCCAGATTTGTTCTTTTTGCTTAAGGTTGCTTTAGTTATTTGGGCTCTTTTCTGGTTCCAGACGAAGCATAGAATTAATTTTTCTAGATCTGTGAAATAAGAGGTTGGTATTTTGATAGGGATTGCATTGAATCTATAAATCACTTTGGATAGTTTGGACATTTTAACAATGTTGATTCCACTAATCCATAAGCATGATATGTTTTTCCATTTGCTTGTGTCATCTGTGATTTCTTTCCTCGGTGTTTCATAGTTCTCTTTGTAGAGATTTTCATCTTCTTGGTTAAGTATATTCCTAGGTATTTTATTTTCTTTGTAGCTATTGTGAATGGTATTGAGTCTGTGATTTGACTTTTAGCTTGACTGTTGTTGGTGTATACGAATGCTTCTGATTTGTGCACATTGATTTTGTAACCTCAGACTTTGCTGAATTTGTTCATCAATTCTAGGAGTCTCTTGGTGAAGTCTTTGGGGTTTTCCAGATATAAGAAAAAGCAAACAGCAACAATTTGACCTCCTCTTTCCTGATTTGGGTATCTTTTATTTCTTTCTCTTGCCTGATGCTCTGGGTAGGAATTCCAGCACTATGTTAAATAGAAATGGTGACAGTGGGCACCCTTGTCTTGTTCCAGTTCTTTGGGGAATGCTTTCAACTTTTCCCCATTAGTTTGATGTTGGCTGTGGGTTTGTCATACATGACTTTTATAATCTTGAGATATGTTCCTTCTATACCTAGTTTGTTGAGGGTTTTATCATGAAAGGGTGCTGAATTTTGCTGAATGCTTTTTCTGCATTTTTTTGAGATGGTTACCTGGTCTTTGTTTTTGTTTCTGTTTGTGTGGTGAATCACATTTATTGATTTATTTATGTTGAATCATCGTTGCATCCCTGGGATGAAGCCCAATTGGACATGGTGGATTTTTGTTATGTGCTATTTAATAAGGTTTGCTAGTATTTTGTGGAGGACTTTTGCAACTATATTCAAAAGGGATATTGGTCTGTAGTTTTCTTTTTTATTGTGTTTTACCCTGGCTTTGGTATCAACATGATACTGGCTTCATAGAATGAGTTGTAGAGGATTCCCTCTTTCTTGATGTTATAGAATAATTTCTGCAGTATGGGTACCAGCTCTTCTTTGTAAATCTAGTAAAATTTGGCTGTGAATGCATCAGGTCTGGGTCTATTTTTTTTAGTTGGGAGATTTTTTATTACTGCTTCAATCTCATTGCTCACTACTGGTCTGTTCGGGAGTTATATTTCTTCATGATTGAGTCTTGGGAAATTGTGTGTTTCTGGGAATTTGTCCATTTCCTCCATGTTTTTGAATTTATGTGCATAGAGATTTTCATAATATTCACAGATGATATTTGTACTTGTGTGGTATTAGTTGTAATATCTCCTTTTTCATTTCCAATTGAGCTTATTTGGGTCCTTTCTCTTCTATTTCTGGTTAATCTAGCAAGAAGTCTATCAGTTTTGTTTATTTTTCCAAAGAAACAACTTTTTGTTTCATTGATCCTTTGTAATTTTTTTTTGCTTGTTTTCCATTTCATTTAGTTCTGCTCTGACCTTAGTTCTTTCTTTTCTTCTGCTGGCTTTGGGTTTGGTTTGCTCTTCCTTTTCTAGTTCCTTGAGATATGTCAATAGATTTTTAATTTGTGATCTTTCTGTCTTTTGATGTAGGCATATAAGGTTATTAATTTACCTTTGGGACTGCTTTTGCTGAATCCTGTGGATTTTGGTAGCTTGTGTCCCCTTGGTTGTTCTGTGTGAGGAATCTTTTGATTTCCTTCTTAATTTCACTGTTGACCCAATAATCATTCAGCCACAGGTTGTTTAATTTCCATGATTTTGTGTAGAACTGTGTTTTTCTCTTGGAGTTGATATCTAATTTTATTCCACTGTGGTCTGAGAAAATACATGGTATGATTTATATATTTTTAAAATTTATTGAGACATGTTTTGTTAATCTTGGAGAATGTTCTATATGTTGATGAGAAGAATGTATATTCAGTAGTTTTTGGGTGAATTCTTCTGTAAATGTCTATTAGTCTCACTTACTCTAGATTCCTGTTTAAGTCCAGTGTTTCTTTACTTACTTTCTGCTTAGATGATCTAGCCTGTTATGTCAGTGAGGTATTGAAATCCCCAGCAATTGCAATGATGCTGTTTATCTCCTTGCTTAGATTTAGTAGGGTTTATTTTATGAATCTGAGTGCTCCTGTGTTTGGTGCATAAATATTTAGGATTGCTATGTTTTCTTGTTGAATTTCTTTCTTTGTCATTAGATAATGACCATTATTGTCTTTCTTTACTATCGTTGACATGAAGTCAATTTTATCTGATATGAGAATGAGCTACACCTGTTTTTGGTTTCCATTTGCATAAAATATTTTTTCCATCCCTTGACCTTGAGTCTGAGTGAGTCCTTCTGGGTTAGATGTGTTTCCTGGAGACAACAGATACGTGAGTCATATTTTTTCATCCCTTCAGCCAGCCTGTGTCTCTTGAGTGGGCCATTCAGCCCATTCACATTGATTGATAGAATTGATATGTGGAATGCTGTTCTGTTCATCCTTTTGGGTATACCTTATTCCTTTGTTTAACCTCTTGTGCTATTGTTTTATTCGAGGTCTGAGCTTCAGCTTTTGGGTGGTTTTACACTGGCAGGTGTCTATTGTAGTGATCCACATATAATAATACAGTTCTGACTATTTCCCGCAAGGCAGGTCTTGTCTTGACAAATTCCCTCAGTGTTTACTTGTCTGGAAATGTTTTTATTTCTTCTTCATATATGAAAGTTAGTTTTTCAGGATACAAAATTCTAGGCCGGCAGTTGTTCTGCTCAAGAAGACTGAAGACGGGGCTCCAATCCCTCTAGCTTGTAAGATCTCCATTGAGAAGTTTGCAGTTAGACTGATGTGTTTTCCTTTATAAGTTACTTGATGTTTTCACCTCATGGTTTGTAGGAGTTTCTCCTTTGTGTTGACTGTGGCTACTCTGATGACTATGTGTCTTGGTGATTACCTCTTTGCAATGAATCTCCAAAGTGTTCATTGAGCTTCTTGTACATGGGTGTCTTAATCTCAGCAAGACCAGGGAAGTTTTCCTCAATTATTCCCTTAAATAGATTTTCCAGGCCTTATGCATTTTCTTATTCACCCTCATCAATGACTATGATTCTTATATTTGGCCATTCTACATAATCTCATATTTTTTGTAGGCTTTGTTCATTCCTCTTAATTCTATGTTCTTTATTTTTGACTGGGTTAATTTGAAAGAATTGTATTCAAGCTCCAAGAGTCTTTCTTCTGGTGGATCTAGTCTATTCTTAAAACTCTCTACATTATTTTGTATTTCCTTAAATGAATTTTTCATTTCCAGAAGCCCTATTTGGTTTTTTGATAATATGTCAATCTCTTTAGTGAATATTTCATTCATTTCCTTATTTGTTTTTCTGGTTTCCTTGAGCTGGTTTTCCATTTTCCCTTGGATTTCATTGAGTTTCCTTACAATCCATATTTGGAATTCTTTAACTTTCATTTCAATATTTTCATTTTGGTGGGTTTCTATTGCCAGAGAACTGGTGTTCCCTTTTGGGGGTGTCCTCTTGCTCTGATTTTTCATACTTTTGGAGTTCTTTTGCTGATTCCTTCTCATCTGGGGCAGCTGTCACTTCTTATTCTGTTGTTGTTTAAAGGGGCTTTTTTTCCCCCTCCTCATTCATAAGGGAGTGTCTGTGGCATATGTTGGGTAAGAACCTTTGGCTTTGCTCGTGGGTGCTTTGATGGGGACCTAGGTTCTGGATGGATTTCTTGGTTATAAATATGCTTAGTGTGTTCATTTTTTCAGTTGCTAGTAGTTAGTAGGCAGTAGCAGTGGTGAGCTATGTGTGTGGACAGATTCCCTGTCTCTCTTTGATGAGGGAGGATGGAAGTCTTTTAGATTTTTTCTCTTTCTCTAGCCCTATGGTCTTGCTGACAGTGTGTGAATTGTATTGATATGCCATGTTCAATCTCTGAGGCAGAAAGTGGTATTTGCAGGTAAGAAGCAACCACACTCTGTATGATTGAGTCAGTAAATGCAGTAAAGGGCTGTGCAAATTGACCTCCCTGTCAGTAGGTGGTGCTTGCCAGAAGGAACAAGTTGCAGTGCTGTTTTTGGTACCTACGACCAGCTGTAGGCTCTCAGAAGAAGTACTTGAATGCCCCAGGTGGTGTGTGGGACCCTGGAACTTCCAGGTGAGCCCTTATTCTCCACCTCACAGAGTCAGGTAGGGAAGTGAAGCTGGGCATGGCTGGGTTTGGTGAACCTGCCCTCAGGCTCCACAAAAGCTGGTAAAGTAGCTGATTTGGTGGAGTTCACAGTTCCTCACCCAGGCTTCTAAGGAAAGCCACCAGGGAGAGGCTAAAGTGACCCCACCCAGCTAGAAAATCTGCTTCTAGAGACAGGGGCCATCTGAGATCCACAATCTGGCTGTCAGGAGCGAGTTTTGCTCTCCTGTTACCTCCAGTGCTCCAGAGTCTCCCTCTGGCATCTGCAAACAGGCAGGAGCTCAAACTAGCTGAGCTCCCCAGCAGTGGTGCTGTGGGCTGGGTGCTTACTTTTGCAGGATCCTGCCCTGGGCTGAGAACAGGGCCTTCATGTGGCAGGAGGGGTGCTCCACGAGTGTGTTGTGGCTGGCTGAGCACAATGTGCTCTCTTTTTAGTTCTGCCCACACAGGCTCACTGGCCTCCATCTATGTTCCTGAGCAACACGAACAAACCCCAACAGTAGAAGATCTCACCTGTGGGCTTATTCCTGGGTCCCTGAAGATAAATTCCTGACCATTCCAGGGAGAAGCTTGCTAGTCCAGAGTTGCCCATGTAGTGTTTAAGCCAGTCTGATGTCCCTTCTCTTCGGGGTGTGCCCTGCTTTGATGGAGCAGCCAGACAAGCAGCACTGGGGATGGCCAGTGAGCAGGGAGCTCACAGTCCAAACACCCCTTAGTCCTCTGCAGGTCTTTAAGAGGAAAGGTTTGACCCCACTCTTGTGGAAGCCCCAACAGAGGGGAAGCAGCAACTCCTGAGAACTTCAGCTCAAGCATTTCTCTCAGCAGCCATGGATGGGGGAGGGAAATCGGAGGAAAAGAGTAGAGGAAAGCTAGAACTCTGGTCATCTCTGTTCTTCTCTCTGGAAGGCAGGCCACCCAGAATGTCTAGACTCTGGAGTCACAGAGATTCCCTGGGACTCACCAACCCCCTGTGGCTCCCACAGTGTGGGTCAGAGTTGGGAAATGTTTGTATGGGAATGAGAAAGATGAAAACTGAGGGGCTGAAGTTCCCTGGGGAGGACAAAAGCTCACTGTGGATGGAGAAGGAATACAGTCCCTACCATCTAGGCTCAGGTTTGTGGTAACGGGGAGTCGCAGGGGTGGGATATAAACATTCAGTTCATAACAATGATCAAAATTAATATTCAATCTCTTAAGTAGAAGAATCTGAGCAAATTGGATCCATAATTTGTAACATGGAATCTTCAGCTAGCCTGCCTGGGCTTGACTCTCATCTCTAACATTTATTACCTGTAAGATGCTAGGCAGGGTTTTTTAAACCTCTTTTTGTTTCTGTCTCCTCATCTGTAAAATGGGCACCTACCTCATTGAGTTATGAAGATTAAATGTGTTACTACTTGGATCTGGCACAATGGTCCATATGAAATGTTTTAAATAAAAAGAATATAAGTGGGTAGACCAGATGTCTGAATTATCTAGCGTCTTTATAACAAATATCACATACTGGGTGGCTTAAACAACAGAAATGTATTTTCTCATGATTCTGGAAGCTAGAAGTCCAAGATCAAACTTGTCCACAGGTTTGGTTTCTTCTGAGGCCTCTCCTTTGGCTTGCAGATGGCTATCTTCTTGCTGTGTCTTCACAGGATCGTCCCTCTGTGCATGTTTCTGGTTTCTCTTCTTATGTGTCCAAATCTCTTCTCCTTATCAGGACATCAGTCATATTGGATTAGGACCCACCTTAAAGACCTCATCTTAACTCTTTAAAGACATTGTCTCCAATTATGGTCACTTTCTGAAGTACTGAGGGTCAGGACTTTAATATGTGAATAGGAAGGCAGTAAGTAGACACAATTTAAACCATAACACCAGGAACTTAAGCCTTTTAAACCCTCAGGAACATTATTTTATTTGGTCTCCATAGCAATTTCTAATGTGGCAGAATGACGTGTTATCATTATCCCCAGTACACGGATAAGACTGAGGTTAACAGTATGCAGAATTGTGACTCCAAATAATGTACTCCATCCCCAAGATCACAATACCTCAAGAAGCTGTCACTTCCACGACCCTCAGTGAGATACATTTAAGGGCTGCTAAAGTCCAAGAGTAGGCCTGCTTGGGACAGCCGCCCTGCACAATGCAGAGTAGTAGCCTGTAGTTTGGACAATTTAATGGCTCTAAAGGCTGGAAAATAGCAAGTTAAGTGCTTTGAAATAAAGCTGAATGCCCTGGCATTTGGGATTTGCTTGGCTATTTTCCACCAAGACTGTTCAAATCTCGAGTGACTGAAGACATCCCTGACAGATTTTACCCAGAAAACTCTGATTTTGAAAAGTGCTCATATGACCATGTGCATTGCTGTTGAGATGTAGGCAGACCTGATAGTAACACCTTCACCTTTTTATAAAGTTCTGCTTTAGCTTTACCCAAGTACCAACTGGATTTAGCCCTCTCACAGCCACCTAGTTGACTGGCCCAGAAAATGCAATTCTGATTACTGCATAGCATATTTCCAGAGGTGTCCCTGTTAGAGCAATCACAAAATCATCTGAAATTGAAGGAAAACTCCTGTCAAATGAATTACTAAGATGGTTGTGCTTTACAAGACTTACATGGCACAGTTTGTTGTAGTATTGACAAAAAATAGTAACCTTGGAATGGGATCCTGATGGCTATAGGATTGGGTGAGAGTCAGCTAAAGCAACAGGGCTTTGGGTCTAGAAATGCTGTCATGCTTTGGGGTTTAGAGTCAGTCTGTTGCCCTCCAAATTACAAAGCAATGATGACTACCAACACCTACCTCTAGTTAGATGTAACCTTTTATGTTAGTCTATAAGTCCCACTTATTTGGTAATGAGTTTCAATGAAAAGCATATCACCAATAGCACATGGTATACCATCAGTAGCAATGTCTTTTCTACTCCCTCTCTCTCTCCTACTCCTCCCCCTTATGCCATGCTCCAAGCTGACTATAATGGACTGAAAAGGAGACTGTTTGAGCTGTAGTTCAAATGTTGGATTGAGCACACACCTTTGCCTTCAGTCTTTCTCAAAACCCCATTGAAATAAAAATATAGGTGTATAAAATGAACAAACATATAATAGCAAAGAGAACAAGAGTTGGGTAGTGATCATCAGTGGATTGATAGATTTCAGCAAATATATGAAAGAAAATGGAACAATGTCATAGGCCATATGCAATCACACTCATGGGATGCATATCTGGGAAATTCTCACTTGGGTCACAGAGGCATGTGCACAGATGGTCATTATAATAGTGAGGAGCTAGAACAAACTCAGCAGAATGGATGCCTAGAGGAGTGAATTCAGTATATGAGACACTAGGCAGCAATAAATAGAAAAGTAAAGAACAGAATAAGCAAAAATGTAGTGAGAAAAGTAAAAATGGAATGAGAAAGCACTATCATTCATGTGCTAGAACACATGAATGTGTTAAAGACTAGAACACAACAGTGTATATTATAAAAGACTACATATATGTTTTAAGGACATATCAATACATTACTGTGAGTATCTATGGGGGAGAGGTGGATGGAAAGGAATGAGAGTGAATTAGGCAAGAAAGGAAACAAATAAAACCATGTTTAAATTGCTGCAAAATTTAAATTGCTGATAACAATGTGCTCTGCTCAAGGTATCGGAGCTTCTATAGAAAAAACATTAAACAGAAAAGGGTTGGGTAAAACAGGGAAGGGGAGGCCACATTTCAGAGAGCACTAGAGGGGGCCAATCTGCGCATGAGCCCACACATGCATATGAAGATGTTACTTGAAGATACTTTAACTTTTCATTATAAGCAAGTCTTAACAATTTTATTTTTTCACCATGTTTGTATATTACTTAGATTAAAAACATAAAATTAAAAATAAATTAAAATAAAATTAAAAATAAATTTGTGACACATTGGAAAAATTCAACTTGCTCTATTTTTTGCAAAAAACAGGCAAATAGGGAGAGAATGCCTGCAGGAAGTGTGGGTTAAAACTTTGGCACAGAGCATGCCTACAATCTAATGTAATTAAAAATGTGACTTTCTCCTCCATGTGTACTAACAAAACCACTCAGAAAACACAAGGAGAAGTTCTGGAGACTGACTGCCACAGGGCAACCATTCAAGACACTGGTTTGTGCTTCCATAAACCCTATGAAAACTTGGATTTCTTAGGATCTGAGGGTTAGCGGATCTTTTATTAACAAAAGCCAAGCCCACCAGCAATATGAACCTTCTACTATGTGAAAGGAAAATACTGATTAACTGAACCAAACATTAAATTAGAGAAAATCTAAAACTTCAGTGGAAAAATAACTGTATATTGATTCACCATGTTTGCCATTGACATGCCAATAGCAGTTCTCATGATATTACACAGGAAGTCCAGTTCAGACAGAAAAGTTTGCTTTGTTGTATGAAAGCTGCAGCCAGATCTTCCTGTCTAGATGAAGGTATCATCCAAATCTCAGAATAACAAAACAAAGGGTAAAAATCCCAGCAGCTGCAAATAATTTCTGTCCAGTCATCAGGATGGCTTTTTGCTTTCACTGCAATTAACATATAAAAGTTTAGAACTAAATAGGGAAATAACACAGAAATATTAACTTAGGCAATATACAAACAATTGACAGATTCTACATACTCTGTAGGTTGAGTGAAGAAAATGATTGAGGGCTTTGAAGAGAAGAAACAGTGCAGTTGCTTCATCTATCAAAGATAAAATGGGTAAATCTTTAAAGCTCTTTTTCTTTCTTCTCTAGGTTATCACTGTGCACTATATCATGGGGACATTCAAATATCATTTGAAAAGGTTTCCAGTGAAACTTTATTCCATATTTCCAAAGCAGCTACTTGTACTGGGAGAACAATATAATCAGCTTAGAGCATCAAAATAGAAAATTAAGGCCAAATACAAAAGTATAAGAAAATACATCTATCTTAAGGCTTAAATATAAGTTGCTGTGAATATAAGTTTCTTCCATTTATTGAGGGGGAGCTGAGCATTCATGATTTATTTTAACATCTTAAAACTGTCATGAGGCATACAAGAATGGGAGCAGAATTTTTATAGGGAGGTCTAAAAGATACAATGACATTAACAGATGAATTGCTTCAGTTTTTGTAAGTAATAACAATAAATTTTCTAAATAAAAACTCTTCGTTTATCTTAGTTCAAGTGTAGGGTGTTGAAGAGAATCAATTAAAATGGCTATATTTATAATAAGCAGTTTTATTGTTTTAAGGGAAAAAAATTAGCTTATTTTAATGGACATTTCTGTGGTTAAGGCTCAGAACGAATTCACTCTAATCAGGTTTCCTGTCAGCATAACCTTGAAGGACACATTTTTTTTTTTTCGGCTAGAGGTCCCACTGGAACAAAATTAAATATGGTAAGATTTGGGGACTTGTGTGATTTTCTCTAAATTTGATCTTTTAGAGTCAAACCAAATGTAAAAACAGCAGCTTTCCAAGACCACAGCCACTTTTGTGTTGAAACATGATTCTCCAGTTCTGAAGACAAATTAACCTACTGATTCAAAGCAACTCAGACCTTGGCCTAGCTCTTTACTGTACCTATATGATCCAGGCTGCCTGAACGATTTTTATTTTCAAGCAATGAGACCATGATTGTTGATGCACAGTAACAGACGACCCTACGGATGTGGACCTTACATCCAACTCTTACCCAGAGTTGGGTAATATCAAGACCAGGAAGTGAAGTCATCACAATATTTTACATGGTGATGATGGCACATTACAATCTTCTACAGCAATAACAATTACAAAACATTCATCAAAAGAAAAGTCATAACTCAAGTTAAGCAGAGGATGCCTAGGCAAATAGGCTGTACAAGCAGTTCTTAGAATACCATCTGAGCGGAAAGTTCCAGGGAATACCTTTGGCTACCATGCCTTTGGAAGTTGCTTTATGCTATTGATGCTGGGAATGTTGAGGAAGCAGTCATTTCAACTTAGAGACAATTTGATGGAGACACTAATAAACAAATTGATACACTTTCAATTGTTTTTATTACTGAGTGATGTATGAAACAGATATTGTCAACTTATCTGCAAGCCTTGCTACGTGCTTTAGAGATTGGGGACAGAGTGGGACTCAGTAATTGAAGGTAGTGAGAAATAAGTGAGGATTTTCAAGGAGATAGGGGGCTGGGAGGGGTCAGACAAACATTCAGTAAGTATTAAAGCACCTCACTCCATGCAGAGGCAGAGAAACATTTCCTTCTCTCATGCAGCTGACATTCTAGATGGGAGTGGCAGAGAAGAACCAGCAAATAACTAAACAAGATAATTTCAGATAGTTTCAGTGCTGTGAAAAAAAATAAGTGATATGATAGAGAATCCCTGGGATCGTAGTGAATTTGCCAGGCACAGAAGGAAGGTCAGTGGAAAATGATAAGTAAGGGAGAGAGTGGCATGGAGGAGGCAGGCAAGGATAAGAGGGCATCTAAGTGTGTCCAAATCTGACCATTATTGACATTCGGGGTTAAATAATTCCATGCTGTAGAGGGCTGTTCTGTATCCTGCAGAACACTTCCCAGTTTGTGACAAATTGTTCAGTTGAGAGCCACCAGCTCATGTTCAACCTTAGAAACAGAAGTGATGGGCAAAATACTTAACAACTGTGGCGTAGGCACCAGCCAACTGGAATGGATGTGGTCTGTAACCAACTGTTCCTGTATATCCTGGATGAATATCATAGCTCTGCTATAGCTCACGGTAAGGAGTTAGGATTTTATTATTATTGTGATGGAAAGTTGTAGTAGTGTTTTAAGAAAGAGAGTGGTGTGATTTCCTTTAATGTTTTCAAAAATATTGCCTTAGCCGTTAAGCAGAGAATAGATTTGAGGCAGGCAGCATGAGAGGAAGCAAAGAGATTGGTAGGAGGCTATTGAAGAAATCTATGTGCATGATGACGGTGACTTGGACTAGAGTCACAGCAGTAGAGATGAATCAAAGTAATGAGAATAGATTCTGGAGGTGGAAGCCAAATGAAGAATCAAGGATTATAACCAAGTTTTGGCTGGACAACTGAGTGGATGGTGGTCATTTAAAGATGTGGAAGCCTAGGGGAAGAAGCGATTTTGGAGGAAAATCAAGAATTCTGTTTTAGGCATGTTAAATTTCAATGCCTGTGAACCATCTAAATGAAGTTATCCAGCAAGCATTTGGATACCTAAGTCTATAGGTCTGTGGAGTGGTCAGAGCTTGACATATAAATTTTAACATCATGAGCATATGCAATATAAATACAACTAATATCCGGAAGTCCATGTTTACAATGGTAATCAACCATTTAAACCAGAGAGAGAGGCCACCAACATTTAAACCAGAGTAACTGCTCATTTTTCTGCTCATATGCAATATAAATACAACTAATATCCGGAAGTCCATGTTTACAATGGTAATCAACCATTTAAACCAGAGAGAGAGGCCACCAACATTTAAACCAGAGTAACTGCTCATTTTCTGGGGGGTAACCTGAATATTTTATTTCTTCTTTACATTTGACAAAGATCAGCCTCATTTAACCTCAATTAACAAATAGACTTACTTGTTTAATAATGGGCCTTTTTTGTCTACTGGAAAGTCTTGAGCAAATACCCCTGTGCTCTTTTCAAGGTTTCCTGATAATGCAAAATTGAATGCAAATCTATTGGGCATTGGGATGCAGGAACAGGAAGAGAAATTTATAGAAGATACTTGGGTCACAATATGATTCCTTATTCTTAGTCCCAGACAGCCCAGGAAACCTCAATTAAATAACATCTATTCTTTCAAGATTCAAAACACTTTATCATCATATGTTTCATTGAATATTGTTGAATTATTGATTATATTATTGGTTTTGGAGGACAGGTGTCACACAATTATATTCACACCTGGTTCTAACAGATGTTATCATGGACTACTATTAATAATGTATACATTCTTATATTTAAATAACACTTCACAGCACTTCCCAGACTGATAAAATTTTTATTTTCACAACAATTTTGTGACATGGGTAAGGCAGATATTTGAATACCTATTTTAAAATAAGAAAACTATTGCTCAACCAGACTAAATGATTTGCCCAAGGCCCTACAGCTGGTAAATGTTTAAAAAGTAACTGGAACACAAGTGTTTTGACAACTAATCCAGTACTGAAAGAGTAGAAAGTACTCTCTCTGCCAGTGCATTCTACAGCATAATTCACCCTATATGACACCAAACATGAACTGCTGGTTTAACTTCTTCCAGAAAATAATCTGAGCTGGTTCTTAACCCAGGCATATTTTCCGACGTTCCTTCTCTGTAATTTACTTTTTCCACACCTAATAAAATTCATGTGGCTGCCTTCTGGGTTAAATGTGCTATATAGTTCCTTCCGCTATCTTGGCAGAAAACATAAAGGAGATTTCAACATCCCACTTTCAGCAATGGACAGATCATCCAGACAATATCAATAAGGCAACATCAGACGTAAACTACACTCTAGAATAAATGAACCTAACAGACATATACAGAATATTCCACCCAAGAGTTGCAGAATATACATTCTTCTCAACTGCACATGGAACATTGTCCAGGATAGATCATATGTTAGGCCACATAGCAAGTCTTAACAAATTTAAAAACATTAAAATCATATCAAGTATCTTTTCTGACCACAATGGTATAAAACTAGAAATCACTAAAAGAAAAACTTTGGAAAATTCATAAACACATGGAAATTAAACAACATGCTCCTGAACAACCAATGGGTCAATGAAGGAACCAAAAGGAAAATTTAAAAATTTCTTGAGACAAATTAAAATAGAAACACAACATACAAAAACCTATGGGATATAGCAAAAGCAATTCTAAGATAGAAGTTTATAGCAATAAATGCCTACCCCCCCCCAAAAAAAGAAGGATCTCAAACAAACAACCCAACATTGCACCTCAAGGAATTAGAAAAATAAGAACAAACCATGCCCAAAATTAGTAGAAGGAAGGAAATAATACAGATGAGAGCAGAAATGAATGAAATAGACACTAGAAAAACACTCAGGAAAAATCAGTGAAACTAAAAGTTGTTTTTTGAAAATATTTTAAAAATTGAAAAACTTTAGACTACTGAGAAAAAACAGAGTAGACTCAAATATATAAAATCAGAAACAAAAAAGGAGACATCATAACTGAAACAGAAATACAAAAGATCATAAGAGATTATTATGAACAATTATATGCCAAAAATTGAAACAAGAAGAAATGGGTAAAGTTTTTGATGCATACAACCTACAAAGACTGAATTATGATGAAACACAAAATCTTAATAGATCAAGGGCAAGTAAAGCAATTAATTAGTAATAAGAAGTTTCCCATTAAAGAAAAGCCAGAGACTTGATGGTTCTACTACTGAATTGTATTAAACATTTAAAGAGGAACTTACACCAAGTCTTCTCAAATTCTTCCAAAAAATTGAAGAAAAGGGAATACTTCTAAAATACTTTGGTGAGGCCTGCATCACCCCTAATACCAAAACCATACAAGGACACTACCAAAAAAGAAATCAAAAGGCCAATATTTCTGATGAACATAGATGCAAAAATCCTCAACAAAATACTTGCACACCAAATTTAACAGCACATTAAAAAGATCATTCACTATGCTTTAGTGAAATTCATCCCAGAGATGCAAAGATGCATCACATTAACAGAATAAAAAACAAAGACCATATGATCATTTCAATAGATGCAAAAAAATCATTAGATAAAATTCAACATCTCTTCATCATAAAAACTCTCAACAGATTAGGTATAGAAGGAATATAACTCAACACAATAAAGGCCATATGTGACAAACCCACAGCTAACATCATAATCAATGGAGAAAAGATAAAAGCTTTTCCTCTAAGATCCAAAACATGACAAGGATGCTCACTATCACCACTTCTATTTAACAGAGTTCTGGAGGTCCTAGCCAGAGTAATCGGGTAAGAGAAAGAAATAGAAATCATCCAAATTGGAAAAGAAGAAGTCAAACTGTCCCTCTTTGGAGGCAACATAATCTTATATCCAGAAAACTCTAAAGACTCCAAGAAAAAATTCTTAGAACTGGTAAACTTAGAACTAGAGTTGTAGGATATAAAATCAATATGCAAAAATTAGTAGCATTTCTACATACTAGCAGTGAACTATCTGAAAAAGAAATCAAGAAAACAATCCCATTTATAACAGTTACAAAAAATTAAAATACTTAGAAATAAATTTCACCAAAATGGTGAATGATTGCTACAGTGAAAATGATAAAACACTGATGAAAGAAATTAAAGAGACAGATAAATGGAAAGATATTCTGCATTCATGGATTTAAAGAATTAATATGTTAAAATGCCCATACTACCCAAAGTGATCTACAGATTCAATGCAATCCCTATCTAAACACCATAACATTTTTCACAGAAATAGAAAAAACTATCATAAAATTCCTATGAAGCCACAAAAGACCCTGGATAGTCAAAGCAATCTTGAGCAAAAAGAGCAAAGCTGGAAACATCACACTACCTCACTTCAAAATATATTACAAAGCTATAGTAAATGAAACAGCATAGTACTGGCTCAAAACCAGACACACAGACAAATAAAGCAGAATAGAGAACCCAGAAATTAATCTATGTATTTACAGTCAATTGATTTTTGACAAAGACACCAAGAACACGCAATGGGGAAATGTGTGTTCAATAAATGGTGTTGGGAAAACTAGATATCCATATGGAAAAGAATTGAGTCCTTATCTCATGCTATATACAAAAATCAACTCAAAATGAATTAAACACTTAAATGTAAGATCCAACATTATGAAACTTCTAGAAGAAAACACAGGGGAAAAGCTTCATTACATTGGTCTGGGCAATAATTTTTTTGGATATGACACCAAAAGCACAGGCGACAAAAGCAAAAATATAAACATTACCAAAAAATTGTCAGTTTTTTTGCATGTTATAATGTACTGTAACTCCTTTTATCATTATAAGTAGTCACCTTTTTCTAAAAATAAAAAAAACCAGACAAATGGAATTACATCAAACTAAAATGCTTCTGCATAGCAAAGGAAATAATCAACAGAATGAAGAGAACGGGAGAATGGGAGAAAATATTTGGAAACTATACATCTATTAAGGGGTTAATATATAAGAAACTCAAACAACTCAATTGCAACAAAACAAATAACCCAATTTAAAATTGGGCAAAGGACCTGAATAGACATTTCTCAAAAGAAGACATATAAGTGGCCAACAGGCATATGAAAAAATACTCAAATTCACTGATCATCAGGGAAATGCAAATTAAAACAACAATGAGATATCATCTCACACCTGTTAGGATGGCTGCTATCAAAGAAAAAAGATTACAAGTGTTGGCAAGAATGCAGAGAAAAGGGAGCCCCTGTACTACACTATTGGTGGAAATGTAAATAAACATAGCCATTATGGAAAACAATATTTGGTTCCTCAAAAAATTAAAAATAGAACTGCCATATGATCCAGTAAGCCCACTGCTTGGTATATATCCAAAGGACATGAAATGTATGTCAAAGAGATATCCACACTCGCATGTTTATTGCAGCATTATTCACAATAGCCAAGATATGAAATCAACCTAAATGTCCATCAATGAATGAATAGATAAAGAAAATGTGGTGTATATATACACAATGAAATACTATTCAGTCTTAACAAAGAAGAAAACTCTGCCTTTTGAGACAACATGGATGAACCTGGAGAACATTAAGTAAAATAAGCTAGACAAAACGACAAATGCTGGATGATCTCACTCACACATAAAATTTAAGGAAGTTGATCTCACAGAACTAGAAAGTACAATGTTTGTTACTAGGGGCTGGGGCAGTTAAGGGAAGGAGGATGGGGTGACGTTGGTCAAATGATACAAAATTTCAGACAGCAGGGATAAGTTCAAGAGCTCTATTGAACAAGAGGGATTTTACAAAGTGTGTTAAGGATTAAGGAGAAATGAGTGGTATCAAAATGCTAGTATATTATTGGAAGAAAATATTAGTCACTGAGTATAATATATATATATCATGAGATTAAAAGAGGGAATCATTTAAACTATTGGCAATTATAAAGTTTAATTTGAATGGAAAAGTCTTATGCTCAAATTAGAGCTATGCTTGATAATATCTGATTAAGGTAATTATATTTTTTATGCCTAAATGATTTTCATAGTTTCAGCTAGGTATGATAACCTGCTTTGTGCATATTAAATCAGCAATTTTCATTATTCATCTCAGAAGTGGATGGATTTTAGGGTATGATAATGGCCCCAGAGACTCAAGGGTTTTTAGGTATTTCTTATGAGGAAAAAACAAGAGGCAACTTTTTAAAAACATGCTTAACTCTTATTAAATGAGTAACACACAGAGAGAAAACATTCCTGATAAATGGAGAGATTTCTCCTCTAGCTGTTCCAGCCAAAATATTGTTCATGAAGCTAAACTTATTCTATTCACAAGGGCCGAGTTATTCTAATCTCCAGACCTCCAATTTTATCGCGGGTGGAAATTTAACAATTCGTGGTGGTTCTATTTTTTCAGTGCCAAGAGTTTCAGTTACCTCAATTTGTCTGTAAATTTTCACACAGAACATTATTATTAGAAATCATATCTCAATAATATTTTTATAATTAACAGACTATTTTGGAGCAATTTTAGGCTTATAGAAAATTGAGCAGCTAGTAGAGATAATTCCCACATACTCCCTCTCCCCTGCAACTCACAGTTCCCCCTATTGTTAATATCTTGCTTTCATGTGGTCTATTTGCTACTATTGATGAACTGATACTGATATGTTATTTCTAACTAAAGTCCATAGTTTACATTAGGGTTCATACTTGGTGTTGTACGTTTTATAGGTTTGGACTAATAGATAATGACATGTATCCACCATTATAGTATCACACAGAGTTTTGCTGCCCTAAAATTGCCCAGTGCTTCACCTATTCATCTCTCCTCCCTTCCCCCAAACCCCTGACAACTGATCTTTTTACTATCTCTACTTTTGCTTTTTCAAGATTGTCACATTGTTGGAATTATACAGTATGTAAATCTTTAAGAGTATCTTCTTTCACTAAGAAATAGGTATTTAAGGTTTCTCTGGGTTTTTTTGGTAGCTTGATAGTTCATTTCTCTTTTTATCACTGAATCACGTTCCATTGGAAGGATGTACCAGTTTGTTCATTCACCTATCGAGGATATCTTGGTTATGCATGAAGATTCTATATACATTCATGTGCAAGTTTTTGTGTGAACATAAGGTTTCTACTCATTTGGGTAAATACTTACGGGTGAAATTGCTGGGTCCCGTGGTAAGACTGTGTTTAGTTTTGTAAGAAATTGTAAACTGTCTTCCAAAGTGCCATTTTGCATGCCTAACAGCAATGAATGAGAGTTTCTGTTGCTCCGTGTCCTTGCTGACATTTGGTATCATCAGCATTTTGAATTTTAGCCACTCTAATAGATGTGTAGTGATCTTATTGCTGTTTTAACTTACAGTTTCCTGATGACATATGATGCTGAGCATCTTTTCATGTGCTTATTTGCCATATGTATATCTTCTTTGGTGAAGCATCTATATCTTTCGCCCATTTTAAAAACTGGGTTGTTTGTTTACTAATTGTTAAATTTTAAGAGTTCTTTGTATATTTTAAATACAAGTCCTTTATCATATAGATGTTTTACAAATATTTTCTCACAGTCTGTGGTTTGTCTTTTTATTCTCTTAACAGCGGCTTTTGCCAAGCAGTTTTTTTTTTTTATTGAAGTCCAACTCATCAATTTTTTCTTTCATGGATCATGCATTTGCTATTGTATTTAAAAACTCTTCCCCAAATGCAAAGTCACCTAGATTTTCTCCTGTTATCTTCTGGTAGTTTTATAGTTTTGCATTTTACATTTGGGTCTGTGACCCATTTTGAGTTAATATCTGCGAAAGTGTAAGAACAGTATCTCAATTCATATTTTTGCATTGGTTGTCGAGTTGTTTCAGCACTATTTTTTGGAAAAATGACCTTTCTCTATTGAATTGTCTTAGCTTCTTTGCCAAAGATCAGTTGACTATATTAATTTGGATCTATCTCTGGACACGTTTCTTTTCCATTGTGTATTCCTTTGTTAATACCATACTATCTTGATTATTATGACTTTATAGTAAGTCACCAATAATAATTCTTAAATGTTCTTAAAATAGCACACATAATCACTATTGCACTAAATTTTTGTTTCCATTTCTCAGCACATGCCAATTTTATTATAAAATTTTGTTGGTCCTAAGTAACTCTCCAGACTTTTTATTCTCTCACTCTACCTACCTTTTTTTACCTAGAAAACTCCTACTCAACAAGACATCTCCTTCAAGAAGTCTTCCAAGATTGTCCCAGGGAAAGTGAGATATTCCTCCCAAGGGCTTCCATAGAATTCTTTGCTTCCATAGACTAGGAATCATCACCATATTGTATTTTTTTCATATCCCCAGCACCAAGATCAAAGTTGGCCTATATGGGCATTCAACTGTTGGTTGAGAGAAAAATAATGAGTGTTTTATCTACATAAATATATCACAGCTAGGTAAAACAGGTAAAAACTAGGTAAACACAATGGTAAGCTAGGAAGTGGATTTTGGGAAATGAGTGATGACAAGGAAGCTGGTAAAATTTAGTAAATGGCTGCTATTCTTCCATGGAAAACTTGCCTCATCTGTTTAAACTACTATCATCTTCATTGGTCATTAGAATGATTCATTTATTTAATATTGTTTCTTTATAATGCTGGATTCTGTATAATTGCTGCTAACAGAATGAACAAAAAGTGAATAAAGTATCTGTTCTAAGCCCATCACAAATAATTAAATTGCAAAGTGATAAGTGCCAGTTTAAGAATGGGAACAATGCATGGAAGTCTACAAGACAAAGAAGTCTAAAATAGTATAAGAAGATGAATAGAGCTTAGTATCTTCCTGTAACCAGTGATCTACGACATGCAAAACAAAAATAAAGTGATCATTTGCACATTTGGGGTTGGTTTGATTATAAATACTTTAAACAACATCTACTTTTAATTAATGATTGTTTAATTAAAAGATTTAGTATATATTAAAAAGAGTTCTTTTATGCATTTACAAAACAAAATACAACCAGCTTCTCTTTCTTTTAGTATATTTAGCAGCTCAATATATCACTGGGAAATGAGCTGAACTGATAAATTTGCTTTCTCCACACGAAGCAGTCCAAGTGGCTTCTAAGTCTTTGTGGTCTAAAACCACCAGAGAGAGACCAGAGGTACTCAAACTGAGGTCAGAGCAGGAAAGCACATTTGTATGGCTTTCTAGTTATGCTTTTGTAATGGCTTGTATATCAAATGCTTCCCATCTACATGTCAAAGTTTTCATTTTGTAACACAAATTCCTCCCAGAGCCGCATTGCCAAGCTGTGTTTGCTCAGCCTTTCCTACCAACACCAGATAACAGATCTAGCACTAACAATTCACCTGACAGTTTTGTGATGAGCATGTAAGGCAAAATTGGACTCACATTGCTTCACCATTATTGCATTATCATCCCTGCAATCCTAGCCATAAAATGCTCCTTTCGTGGATTAAGCAGGCAGTTATGATTAAATGCCTGAGCCATAGCTATATTTGTGATTTCTTCCTTTTCACTTAAAAGATCAACTTGATTAGTAAGTTTCAGCAGGAACAATGTAATTCACTGTTATCATATAATGCATGTTTACAAGAGAATATAAATTACTGGGTTTGTTGTAGACATTACTCTAGTAATATTATATTTTCCATTTCCTTAAATTCAATTATCCCCAGTGAGCCAAATTTATCCTGATTATACTCTGGTTAAAACATCTGCACTTCTGATTACCCATACCGCTCCCTGAATTTTCACTCTGGCTAACAAAGAAGGATAACATTCATTTTAGTCTCTGACATGGAAGCATTTTAAATTTTTGTAAATATAGATTGAATAAAAAACTTGCCATTTACCTCCATATAAGGGCAAGTTAAATTCATCTTTTTTTTCTGTAACAAGAGTTCTCATTGGGGACATCGCCAAGGGTCACTGTGTGGAGGTGAATCAACTGTAATCTTTATTGTGGGGGAAGGGTGTTCTCACAACCAAACAGACCCTAAGAACTGAACAACTCAGAGAGACCCACACACTTATTGGTTTTCTCCATAGGAAGGCACTAATGGAAAATTATAAAATGTATCTAAGGATAGGGGTCAACAGAAATATGAAAGATGCTAAGGATAAAAATGCTTGCCGAGTATAGGTTTAGGCATAACGTTGTTTAACACTATCAAGGCACCAGCCTACGGAGCTGAGAAACTTCTGCAACTGGAACAGACTCAAAGCTCCCCCAGGAGATAAACTCTCACATGTCATAAAAGTCACCCCACAAAAGAAAGCCCTGTAAGGACAGGACTTTGTCTATCTTGTTTATTGTCAGAATGCTTTAGTATGCTCAGCTTGTTAAAACAAAAGTGTCAAACTATTAAGCTATTTCCAACTAGTTCATGTATAGCTGCTGTTGTGACTCCCCCAAATGGTTTCCTACTGACCCCGCCCCTTGTTGGTCCTGGATGCTCCTGATGGACATCACCTGGCAGAAAGGTCACATCTGGCAGAGAAAAGCCCCTCCAGGACACCACTCTACCACCACCAGCGTCAGTTCTGACAAGTACTCTAGTAACACTGATTGTGACATATTCTGCATATCACCCTGCACCCACTCTTCTGAGCATCACTCCTGCACCCAGTGTTCTAGATATCACCTCTGCACCCAGTGTCCTGGATATTACCCCTGCACTCAGTTTTCTGCATGCCATCCTGCACCCAGTGTTCTGGATATCACTCCTTTACCCAATGCGCTGAATATCACACCTGCCCACAGTGTTCTGGATTTCATCCTTCCACCAAGTGTGCTGGACCTCTGCAACCACTCTTCTGAATATCACACCTGCACCTAGTTTTTTGGATACCACCCTGCACCCAGTATTACAGATGTCATCCTGTACTCAGTGTTTACACCCATCTTTACACCCAGTGTCCTGGATATCACCCCTGTACCCAGTGTTCTGGGTATCACCCTGCACCCAGTATTACAGATGTCATCCTGTACTCAGTGTTTTGGATGTCACTCCTTCACCAAAGGTTCTGGATATCATCTCTGCACCCAGTGTTCTGGATATCGCCAGTGCACAGAAAGGTGTCTACCACAGAGTAGCTGCTTAGTTAAGTTATTCTGAATAAATTGATGAATAGACAACCTATTTACCTTACTTTATATTTTTTTACTTACAAATTTTGCAGAAGCGTTACTTACATGCTAGTTCAACCCTGCAAAATTTTGTTAACAAAATGGTATCTGGCCCATTGATTCTGCAATGGCATTATCTGTATTTCCATATAACCATTTATCAAGACAATACTAATTAAGCACCTACTATGTGGCAGAAACCATCTGGACTCTGGAGAGACCTTCCAGGAGCCTGAGTGAGCTGGAGATGTGTTTGGACTTCTTCCCCAGAGAACAGATCTTGTAAATAATTCAACACTGGAAGAGAAAAGGAAATGCCAAAGATATTAAATGAGTCATAGTGTGCTACTATTCTTCAGGCTCAGTCTGACCTCTTTTTCGCTTTGGTCATAGGGTCTGAAAGTTATTTTTATGACCATGTAAAGATATAAAAATAGACACAATTACATGACAAGTTGCATAAGCCTGAGGAGACCTCTAGACAGACATATAGAATCCAAACCCCAAATAACTTACACTTCTTGCCTACCTACCATGTGCGAGCACTGTGCTGAGCCACATGTACACAGTGTTCCAGGTAGTGCCTGGCACTGCCCCATGAGCAAGTATTAGTCTTCACCCCATTTTACAGATGGGGTGACTAATTTGTGAGGAGGTTAAATAATTTGTCCAAAAGTACACAGTTGGTAAGTATTGAGGACAAAATGTAAATTTTTGTCTATCTGCCTCCACAGCTCATGTTGTAAACTAAACACTGCACCATCTACCTCATAAATGTAATGAGGTAGTAAATGCAAATCTAGTATAGGCAGCTCCTCCTGGACTACACATTTTATTCTGGAACACCCAATATTTAAACTAGAGCAGTACTTGCACTTTTTCTGACCACTACAATTTTTCTTCTAGCTTATGCACCCATTGTGCTCCAGCATTTTCGTTCCACTCTTTGATCATCATGCTCTTCCCTCCAACTCCTTCATCCTGGCTAGGTGGGCAAGAGTCTGCCCCGCCACATTTCAGATGGACTGGGATTTGCTTCTTGACCCTCCTCACGTCACTCACTCAGCACCTTGCCTCCCTGTCTCTGTTGCCCTTGACTGCTGGTCTGCTGCCTGTCCGTTGAGTCTAGATGGACTCCACCATTGCAATTTCGCCTAACCTGTTCTCTCTATATCTCTGAAATGATCTTTACTTCAACTTGCCTGAAAGATCTAGATTTTTCTCTCTCTTTTGGCTCTGATCATTTATAACGAAACTTCAGATTAATAACCCTCCCAGACCAGCCTGCTCCTACCCTTCTACTGTCTTACTTCTGCAAGCAGTTGCCATTCTGATTAGGCCAATCTTTGAAGACAGGGTCAAGACATTCCATCTCTCCTGCCTATCCAAAATACCTAAAGATTTTATGTGTCACATTCAATAGTAAGTCAACATGGGATTATGTACTATATATCTTTGTTTTCTTCACAGTACTCAGCCCAGCCTTTTGTATGTACATAACAGGTGCATAAATAAGTTAATTAATACATGACTGAATGGTTGGTGGATGAATAGCTGGAGATGAGCTAGCGTAGTGCATAGGTGAAGTAAAATATGATTTAAGAGGTACCACTAGTACCTCTTTCCTCCTGCACAGAGTGTCTATGAAATATTTGTTCATTAAGATTACCTGCATAGACTGGTAACTGATTTTGAGTCACTTACTTAGTTACAATATCGTAAACATGTGAGCTACAATATGTAAGACACCTACTGTATATCAGCCACTAGCCTGAGTATTTTTACAATTGTTTAGTTAAATAACACAACGATAATGGAAGGTAGATGTTAGTTTCCCTTTATTACAGTAAAGGCAGGTCAGGAAGTTCAGGGAGGCTAAGTAACTTATGGAAGATCTCTTAGGAAATGAATAGGAGTCGTGGGTTTGATCCTATGTCACGCTAATTCCAAACTCTGAACTCTTTCACACTTTCTGCTGTATCACAGAACCTCATTTTTACAACAGCCTTACCAAATATCCCTCTAAAATTTGCAGGTGTTTTCGAGAGATGGAAAACTAGTGTATTATCTTTCATCAATCCATTACCTCAGACTAGATTACAAGATCATCTAGCTATTTCCTAGGAGAAAAAAAAGACCTTGAATAAATAGAACTTAGAGTAGGTATATTTTGATGCAAGAAAAGGAAGTTGAAAAATACAGACTTCTTCCCAAGATTAACAAGGCAGTGAGTTCATAGTTCAGGGCCCTAAGTGACCAAGGAATAAGATGAGGACACTGAATGCCCAGAGGAGACGCAGCACCAGAAGGAACTAATAGGACAATCGCACAAGGGATGAGAGATGGGTGCCGAAAACAGGTTTTCCTACTTCGCCAACCTTTTGAGGCACAATTAAAATTTGTAGGGAGAAAAGACAAATTCTCAATTCTACCTTTTTCCTATCATCTCTGACTCTAATTATAGGAATGGGGCTATTACTACCAAAAAAGAAGAAAAAACAACAACAACATAGGAGAGGATGAGAGAAACAGAGATTTCACCCTGAAATAACATGAGCTTTTAAAAGATACCTAATGATGGATGAGGGCATCTTAAATTCAAGTCAAACCACAGATGCACTTTAAAAACTAAAAGCACGCCAAGCTTGAATTAGGAAATAAAAAGGCCTCAAAAAGCAAAATTATCTGGTGGTCATTGGTACTTTTAGATTTGAGTCCGTACGATAAATAAAAATTTGCAATAGAAATGGCAGTTAGGTGCAAAGGTTGGCACTAGGCTAAGGGATAAATCCTCACTCCAGGTCCATGGATCACCATGGAAAGCCACCTAAGCACGTCTGGTAGGTCTTTAGCTGAAGTGCCGCAAAACGGAATTCTTGGCCTGTCTCCCTCTGCTTGCAGAATACATTATTAAGGTTGGACATTTCCATCTTAGGTGGTTAGAGAGGCTTGAGAAGCCTAAATATGCAACTTTCGCTGATGTAGACTTAGGAATGTGCCCCAAAGCTCCAAAGTTACTTTCAGGAAGTGAACTTTCCATTTTTGTAACAATCTTGCTCTTCCTTTTTATTGGTTAGTCTCTTGAACTATGTCTATGCATTAATAAAAGTTCTTTTGGCCCGGCGTGGTGGCTCACCCCTGTAACCCTAGCACTCTGGGAGGCCGAGGCAGGAGGATCATTTGAGCTCAGGAGTTTGAGACCAGCCTGAGCAAGAGCGAGACCCTGTCTCTACTGAAAAAAATAGAAAGAAATTAGCTGTACAACTAAATATATATAGAAAAAATTAGCCGGGCATGGTGGTGCATGACTGTAGTCCCAGCTACTCGGGAGGCTGAGGCAGGAGGATTGCTCGAGCCCAGGAGTTTGAGGCTGCTGTGAGCTGGGCTGATGCCACGGCACTCTAGCCCAGGCAAGAGAGTGAGATTGTATCTCAAAAAAGTAAAATAAAATAAAAGTTCTTCTAATTGAAGGTACAGATAGCCACTCAAACCAGCTACAACAGATGCTATAATACCAACTCAATGCCCTCTGAACCGCCTTGACTGTTCCCATGTGCCTTTGTGACAGTTTCCTTGTGCTGTTGCTTCCTGTGTGTGGCCTCATCAGGGACTTTTCTTTTGAGGACTTCCCTCAGGCTACTGACCTGTGCACACAGGGAACTGAAAGTGCCTAGGAGTTTGCATTCCCCTGGGCACCTCTAAACCAATGATTGATGGTGCAGGGCAATGAATGTTCAGCTTTTTGGCCTCAGGTCAGGAGAACACTATTGTCCGTGGACTTTGTCTGAAATCACACCTCACTTTTCGCCTCTCTGTAATGCTTTGTCTACTTCCTGCCTGCTTCTCCTGGGAGTACTTCCTTAATAAATTACTTGCACATCATTCCTCATTGCAAAGTCAACCTCTAGGGAACCTGTCCTAAGACACTAGCTCACATAAAAAATGGCTAAAGTCGTTTTGGTAAGGCTGTAAGAGACAATGACAGAGAAATAGCACAGCACCCTCTAGGGAACTGGAGTTCAAAAGCATTTGTATCCTACTGCTTCTCTTCCAACCACACCCAATCCTTCCCGCTATTTTTCTGCTAAGAAATGTGACACTAACTGCTAGTAACATCTACCCTTTTGGCATGGTTTTCAAACATTTTTGGCCCCTAGTAATACCACAAGCCAATATACCCGCCCACACACGCATATACGCAAAACACACAAACATAATCAAAACAAACATTTTGTGAAATGATGCTTGCTTTTCCTACCTGTGATGAGAAACTCTATTTCCATTGTTTTCTGTTATAATGGAGTCCATTTCATTTTTTAAAACTGCTAGCAGCAACCAACCAAATTGATTTCAAGGCCCATTAATGAGTTATAACCAGTGCCTTGGGACGTTAATGGTTTGCATCTAAATGCTAATATTACTAGAAGAGTCACCCTTAGAAGTCATTATCATCCACTAACACCTCATTGTGCAGCAGCTCATTATTCATGCAACAAATGTGTTTTGAGCTGTTCTGTACAGGGCATTTTGCTGGGAGCCAGGGAGGATACAAACACAAGGAAGCACCAACCCTCACCTTTAAAAGCTCACCATTGGGGTCCTTAGTTGCAAGCAGCAAGAGCCCATTCTGGTTGATAAAATATATAGGAGATACATATTATATATAGTATGTAGTGGTAAATATAACTATGTATAGTTTTATAAAGACATAGACAAAGTAGATTATGATGACACAGAGAGAGAGAGAGAGAGAGAGAGAGAGAGAGAGAGAGAGAGAGAGAGAGAGAGACTCACTTTCTCAGGATACCAGGAGAGGGAGAGAATGAGGTAGAGTTGCATAGCTAGACCCACAGTCATAGTCACACCACAAAAGTGGTGCTTTGCAGGCCCTGCTGAGCCCTCCAAGCTACAGCATATATGGCCAACACTCCTAGCCAGCCCTGGATCCCAGTCGCTGTCACTGACATCACTGCCACTGCTGCCTGGAAAAGTCCATGTGGCAGTTACAGTGGCCCTCCCCAGTCCTAGATGGAGTTTCCTATCACCATATCTCTGAAGCACCAGCTCTTGAACATAAATTTGGAATGATTATATTAAACATCTGACTATTTGAACTTGGGCCATGTGCCTTTGCATACTAAGAGCTTAAACTCTGGGGCCAGATTCCTTGGGTTCATATCTTGGCTCTCCAATGACTTGCTGTGTGACCATGAAAAAGTTACGTTCCCTCTCTGTGCTTTAATTCCCTCAACTGTATCAATTTGACAGTAGTACTTACTTCACAGGGTTGTTTGAGGATTAAATGGGTTACTGCTTGTTAAATTCTTGGAAGTGATGGCTATCACTATGAGGAATTGAAAACGGGACTATCTCGAGTTTTCAGATTATCATGGGAGATGGGCTCAGCATCCTATCGAGACTCAAAAGATAAGAAAATTTCCAAACAATGTGATGGACAGTCAACAAAAGAATAACAAATGTCCATTATATAAGCTAGTAGAATAGTTTAAAAGATGAGTCAAATGACTACATTCAACTCTCAGAGGTAAGGGCTCTGCAGGATTGAAACACAAAATGGAACGGAGAACAGGGCTTTGCAGGGCTTGGACAGAAAAAGCTTGGCAGCCGGGAATGAGTGTGGGGAAAACTCCAGGAGGAAGGTAGTATGGAGAGAGGAGAAAGGATGGACGCCAAAGGCTTCCCCACTCAACCGCTGTGGCGCGGACCACTCCTGCTCCTCACCACCGTTATCCTGAGCTGATGTGGCATTCTAGAGCCATAGTCTTCAAATATTTTTGCGCATATACCCCCAAGAATTTTGCAAACTATTTACATCCCACAGATTTTTAACTTAACATCTACAATTTTTATCATAAATTTAAATAGTTGAAAAGGTAGCGATTCTGGCACATAATAGATTGCTTTAAATATATTTTCCTCAAAATCTTGAAGCTTCTGGTTTAGTTTTTATTATTATTATTATCATTTTTAGAAATTGTCTTTCCTTACAAGGAAAATGGCAAATAAAGTTTCTCAGTTTCAAATTGGGCAAAGAAGTCTTACTTTATGTCATAAAAAAAAAATATCTGACTATATTTGAATTGAAATGTAATGTGTGAATCTGCGTTCCTGTGTTAACCATCTGACTTCTGAATTCCAATTTTAGAAGAGACAGAGAAGGCGTGGAGCCCTGCCATGAGCTTGGGGCCCGACAACATAGAGTATTGTCCCCTTTAACATTTGTCGATTGGGAACTCTCTCTGTGTTCCTCCCACTCAGTACTCCCTCATGAGCTGGGAGGTCTCAAGCTGTCCCCGGGCAGCTTAGTGGTTAAGTCCTGAGCACAGACAAATTTAGGATGAGTGAAGTGGGAAGAAGTTAGCTGCAAAAGGGGAGATGGGAAGAAGGAAGCCATAGCCCACATTCACAGGTGGCCAATTTGGGAAAGAACACATTTAGAAGTTAAAGAATGGAAGTTTATTCCTTAAAAAAATCACAGCTTAAATACCCACTGGAAAAGCATTATGTACCCCTGGAGTGTATATGTCCTAGTTTAAAACAAACAAAAAACCCCTACTAGAGCAATACCTAACTCAATGTTCTTTAAATTATTATATGCAGATTTTTCTGTTGGGATATACATAAAATAAATATCGATGTTTGTATCTAGTGTTTGAGCCAATCAGTACTAATATAGTGGCGGAGGTAACACTCTTCTCTCCCCACTTTCTCTATAACAAAAGGAAAAGAATCATTTGGTAAATGGTGCTAGTATTTTAGATTATACATTTAATTCTACTATTTTTTGCTAGTAGTTTAAATTCTTAAGGGGCCCTAGAATGCCCTTAGTTACAAATTAATCTTGGCAAAATATCGCATTTCATTGAGACATGATAGGAATATTTTATAAAGTGCTATGCTACTTAAAGCAAATATAGAATCCAAGAAGAAGCAAAATTTAAGATACTAAGGAATTTTGCCAAAGCATTTTTAAAGAGGGGAGCTGGTGGGCTGGGGAGTCACTGGGCTCTCAGGCCCCCACCTACTTCCGTGGTAAGCCTCAGGGCCTCTGGGACCACCACCTGCAAACCACTCCTGCAGAAGTCTGGCCTCAGGGCAAGGACCTTGCTACACTGTGTGCTCTGAGGAGCCGGTGCTGGCCACCAATATTTAGATACTTTTAAGCCATGTTCCCCAATTAATGTCAAATTGATTTTAAATAGAAATCTTCCTTTCTTTCTCTAACACATGCATGACTGATACAGCATTCTACAAGAAAGGAGAAATCCACGCAGTGACCTTTCCATGTTTTCAAGGCTGGCAAAATCCTTAGGGAACTTCTATGTTACTCAATTTGCCAGGGCAATTGCTGTGTGGCAAACCATGTTTTCCACTTCCAATCCTTTACTCGCTCCCTGAGATAGACCCAGAGTTCAATGAGGAAGTAAGTGAATAAAGGAATGAATGAAAATCTATTAAATGCAAAGTACCTAACCAAATTCCTTTGGCCTAAGTGAGTTTAGTCTTCCTCCCAAGAGGTGTAGATTATTCCTTCACTTCCTTTCCCTTCTATCTCTCTGCATTCGTCTTAGGCAATTGTCCAGCAATTGTGAAAAACTCCTTGAAATGACTAAAACAGAGTAAAGCTGAGACCTGACAGACTGCTGGGAGCTAGGCTTGGGGTGCACAGTGCTGAGATCGCCATGCATAGCTCTGAAGGTCTCAGGAGCACAGAGAGGCAAGTGCAGCTAGGCCTACGGCCCTCAGTCGCCTGCCCCATGCGATGCCCTGATTCAGCAGGAGCAGCAGGGTGGAGTAGGGGAGAAACAGAGGAGAGCTAAGACAAAAGATGACCAATTTAATTGACTACCCAGCTCAGGATTTCTCTTTAAATATTAGGTTCCCATAAGGACAAATTCCACTCTATCTGTTACTAACACCAAATGAGAAGGAATGTAGTCCTCTACCCGCAAAGATATAATGGTTTCCTTGCAAGTGGTGAATTTTAGTTGTCTCTAACCTCTCTCTTCTATCAACACTGCATGTTCTTAAAGATGTGTTTTGTGATTACCTTTTCTGAAATTGTTTTACAGCTTTTAACTAGAATGAGTTTTATACCCAGAGCTACTGAGGGGCTGCCTAGACTTGATTTTTCTGTCTCAAGTGTAAGCTTTTAAACTCTGCAAAAGAGATGATGCTGTCAACCCTATGCACATGACATGGTGACTGGAAGGTCATTACAGAAGGAGGTCTAGGATCCACAGCTCACTACCTGTTAATTGCCAGCCCGTAGCCGTTTTCCTTGCAAAGGGGACTCTAATTTGTTTCAGTGTCATTTTAGCATAGGTATCTTGATCAGGCTCAGGAATACGTCTTGATCTGAGTAAGGCACTCATGGTAATCCCACTCCTGTTGCTTGTGACTGGTTTTGTCATGAGCATGTGATACAGTTGTGGTCAGAGAGTCAACATAGGAAGCCAGGGAAGGTCTTCAGGGAAAGATTTCTTTACTCAAAAATAATGTCACAAGGAAGACACAATCCATTTGTTCTGCTGAATATTGTTGTGACTGCACGTGATAGCTGGCATTTGTGCAGTCATTTTGCTTCTATGTGGGGAACAAGCCTGAGCACACAGCCAAGACACTGAGCACGGCCAAGCAGAAAATAGAAAGAATTTGGATTCTTGACAATGACATGGAGATGCTGAATTAAATAAATCCAGGCACTGCCCTAGCTTGCCCTTTGTCTCATGCGCATATTATTTAAACATTCTGTAATGGTTATAAGATATGTCCACAATTCTTTGATTCTTTCCTCCATAAGAAGTGAAGCCTACTTGCCCTCCCACAAGTAGGAGCTGGACTTAGTGGCTCACTTCTAACAAACAGAATAAAGCAGAAGTGACAGTGCGCAAATGCAGAGAGTGGGCCTTAAAAGGCACCGTGGCTTCCTCTTCACTCACTTTCTCTTGGATCACCCAGAGTGGGTGAAGCTAGCTGTCATGTCATGAGGACACCCATGCAGCTCAGGAGAGGCCCACATGGCGGGGAACTGAGTAGGTTGCCTGCCCACAGACATGTAGGTGAGCTATATTAGAAGCAGACCTTCCTGCCTCAGTCAAGCCTTAAGATTATTTTAGTCTCTGCCTACATCCTGACTGCAACCTCACAACCCAGCTAAGCCACTCCTGAATTCCTGACTCATAGAAACTGTGAGATAAGATGTATATGGGTGTTTTAATCCTCTAAGTTTTGGGGAAATTTGTTATGCAGCAGTAGATAACTAAAATACTTTCTAAGATTGGATTCTCTGACATTTTCAGACAAAGATATATTAATTGCTAAAATGTTCTAAAATACTGTGTCTTAAAACCAGAGATTTATGGGTTCCTTCACAGGTCTTCCAGTTCATTCTCACCTTTTTTGAAAGATACAATTCTATTCAGACAAATAGATGTCTTTCTCATAAAGGCCTTCCGAAAAAAGGAGGTAACAGTTGTTCCAGGGTTTTACTTTCACAACCATCTGGTGAGAGGCTAAAATCACTCTGGTTATGATTAAACCAATTGCATCTCATTGTATCCTTAGAATAGTGTTTCCCAAACTTTCTTACAAGAAAAATATCCTGAGTTATATTAACTGATATTCTACCAAAAAAAAAAAAAAAAAAAAAGCAGGGGATGGTTGAGATTCAAAATACACATACAGCATTGTAAACACTGCAGAGAAGTCTTTCTGCAAAGAAAGCTGGTTAATTTTTGTTTAACTCAGAATTTCTTAAATGCAGGGTGATTATAGACTGTCCCCTCCATGCTTGCTTCCTCCAACAAACACACCTATGAGCATTTCTTGGGGCATAAATATTCTATCAAACATGTGAAAACATTGAGTGTTGATGAGAAAGAGCTCATCACAATATACACTGAATGGAATGTATTAACATGAATGATCAAAATAATCCAAAACACTATACTCAAAATAACATAGCCATCCTACAGTTGTATAGTCACATTCATTATCTGAGTAATCCACAGTGTCTAAGTTTAGACTTAGATTTCAAGTCAGAAATAGTACAAGTCAATGTGCAATTAGTAGCAAAATAGGACCCATGCACATTTATTCAAAAAGATCAGGACTTCTCTCCAAAACTCCAGGCTTTCAGATTAGTTTCTTCTTTGCCATTAGAAAAACAACATTTTTGTCTCCTCTTTTTAAAATTCTTATTTTAATATTTCAGGAAAATGTTTCTTCTGAAATATTTGGTATAAGGAAAGAACTTCTTACAGTGCTTTCTGCTTTCTGAAATACTGATATCTAGTATATAAGACTCCAAGTTAGCACGCCTATGCCAACTAAAAGGTCAAGTAATTCACCTATGATTCAGCCAGTACTGCCAAAAATGCAAAGCCCTCTTGACTGGTAGTGCCTTGGCAACAGAATCCCTAGATTCTATCCTGTTAACTCAAAAACCACGGGCATGAAGCCACACACTCCTAATAGGAAGATCACTCACAGCAGTTGATTAGGACTTGTCTGAACCAGACAAGGTCCCATAAAGTAAACGGCTCTGCCCTGGGGCTGGGCCAAGTCTGACATGCCCAGAATAAAAAGATCCTTCAGTGAGGGAGCTTTGAGGAGGTAATAATTGCCTCTAACTTCTTAGCATTGTTAACATTGAAGGAATTTTTTTGATTCTTAAAAATCAAACCACCCAACCCTTTAAGACTTCTGCAGAAATGTGATCTATGGAAACAAATAAATGCAAGTACATACATAAGGAACCTCAGTTTTCCCTCCATGCCCATGGCCCTGTATCTTTGATTCCTGCTGCTTTCACCAGGTCCAGCACCCAGGAAGAGAGGCTGCTTTCATAAATCTGGTTCAAGTGAGGACACAAATACTTTTCCTTAGTTCCCCTTAGTACAGATGAGACATGCTGTCATTTAGGTATTTGAACTCTAAAAAAGAATCTCCAAAAGAAAATGAATGGTATAATTTTGGAATAATCTTTCAGTGGTCATGGTTCAAAAGATGGGATTCCAATGCTACAACCACACCTTGGCCCTAAGGACTGAAAATTTGTTTGTACTTTTTCCTGGCTTCTTCCATCTTCACCCATTGCCCATAATCTGGACCAAGGACAGAATGACTACTTTCTTTCTTACCTACCCTGATCACTCCCCAACCTTCCAAGTTCCAGTTTTTCTCTGATATGAGAGATCTCTTGTCTGTAGCTTTCCCAATTTCCCATATCCAATTGGTCAGCAAGTCCATAAAGGGCATCACTGAGTCCCAAAATTTCTAAGAGCTTAAGAGTACATGAACTATTCTGTTTGTTTTGCTTGACGGAGAGATGGGCATTACAAGGTAGTCTGCCTTCATAAAGAGAACCCACAGTTATTAATACTACTCCAAAATCTAGGGAGGACCTAGATGAAACCAGAAAGGGTCAGCTGAGTGGAAACACCTCAAAAGACCTAGGCTCTTGTAGCCTATTTTTCCCCTTGAGTTAAACATGAGCTACTCAGCGATTTCTTGACTCTCAGGAGGAAGATGCGTCTGCAAGTCCACGTTGGAAACCAGCCCATATTACCTACTGCCTTAAGCAATGAGTAGCTCAGTACCTACTATCTGAGGCCCAATACAGGTTTATCCTAGTGGGAGGCTCTGCTAGCATAGGTGTCTGAGCAACCTGGAAACAGGGTTGCCCTGGAAGGATGGAGAACATCCCAGGAGAACAAGCAGCAACCCTCAGATGAGGGATGCCGTGACTTCAGCCAGACTTACCTACAAAACTTTGGAGAGCCCACCCAGCCAGATGCACACACGGCCTGTGGGGTTATTATCCTGGAGGAACACATTCTAGATCATGGGTGGGTAGGAGGGGCAAGGAAAGGCCACCTGGAAAAGAAGGAGTGCTTTTATAGGATTTTTAAAAATAGTTTAATTACTTTTCTAGATGAGAAACATGGTTATACAGTATTTTTAAAAATGAACTGATAATTTTCCCCAATATTACTAAAAATAGTTTTAGTAATTACTTTTCTAGACAAGAAACATGGGTATACAGTATTTTTGAAAAAGAACTGATAATTTCCCCCCAATATTTCTCCACCTTCCCCTTCCCTACATTGTACTCAGAGCAGCCAGGCTGTGCTCATCACAACATGGGAGGGAGGTGAAAGCAGAAAGCAGACAAAAATAGAACTATTTCAGCCAACTCCTGAGCACGGGAGTAGCTGTTTACTGAGCATAGGCAAATAGGACCTTAGACAGCCTCCCAGAGATCCCCAGTCCACAGCATGGCTTGGACTTAGCAGACAGCACTATGGACCGGAAGGGCCAGGAGGACAGGAAGAAAGGCATCTCAGCATTGACCAGCAGAAACCAGGGACTGAGGACCAGTGGGAAGGATGGACTTGTCAGCAGACCCCAGTAGAGAAAGGTGCCACCAGGACACCAGGACAAATGCAGCCCTACTCCCTTCCATACTGTGACACTTACTACACACATGGCTTGAAACTTAGCTATAGAGGGAAGGGAGAAATGAAGGAAGTTTGGTCAAAATTAAGTTTCTGCTATCCCAATGGAATAAAATAAAAATTGAATTTAAATACAGGGAAAAAAGTAAGGGCATACCTGGTTTGGGATGAGATTACTCCTACAATAATTACATTTAAAATGTAGATTGAAATTATAATGTCTACCCCTTTTTCAGAAATGTAAAATGTGCATCTCAGAATAAAGGAGTAGCATCCCCTTTCTATCATGTTAACGGTATGTCCCAGGCTTTACTACCACCCATGGATAGGAGGCTGTGCTAGTTTCCCAGGCCTGACATAACAAAGTACCACAAGCTGAGTGACTTGAAACAACAGAAATTTATTCTCCCACATTTCCAGAGGCTAGAAGCCCAAGATCAAGACATCAGCAGGGCCACACTCTCTCTCTCTTGCCTCTTCTTAGCTTCTGGTGGTGGCTGGCCATCCTTGGTGCTCCATGGCTTGCAAATGCACCCCTCCCATCTTTGCCTTAGTCTTCACATGGCCTCCCCTCCATCCCTTTCTCTTTGTCTTTGCCTCTGTGTGCCTCTTTTCCTTGTCTTAAAAGAACAACAGTCATATTGAATTAGGGGTCCATCCTATTCTGATATAACTTCATCTTAAGTACTCACATCTGTGACAGCCCTATTTCTGCATAAGTTCACATGATGAAGTTTTGGAAAGGACATGAATTTTGTAGGAACACTATTCAACCCAATAGAGAGGCCATTGTCACTCTGCCCTCACAGTTATTTCCCAACTGCATGACTACAATCCCCTTAATTCTCTACAGACAGAGCAGAGACCAAGTGGAAATTTTTGACTATTCTTTTATTTTACTAAAGGTGCATAGAGAAGTAATTGTAACACAGCAAAACTAATAATAATAAGTTACAACCCTACTAGCCATGGCTACCTGCCGAGTGGGCAGCTCTAGGCTCATCCGGGTGTCACCCTGACTAACCCAAAAGCTGCTCTCATGGGTGGGAACCGAATTATTCTCACTCATGGGAATGCTTTTGACGCTGTGCCCTTTAGAAAGTAGGGTCTCCTGAGGCCCCCAGGGAAGCATTTCTCCTTCTCTATGGTCAGAGTCTACCTCCGAGTCGTCATTGCCTGCCCTAGGACCAATTTCTTTACAAGATACTTGACAATACGAATGGCCACTCCCTTCAGAACAGCATCTTCCACCTTCAGAGGAGAGTGATCTTACCTAGTACATAATCCACAACATAATTACAGCAGAGCTTAAAAGTTACATTCCAGGCATTTTGAGGTTTTCAGTTTTAAATGACACCAAAAGCAAGACGAGGACTTTACTGAGCAAATATAGCAGATAAATGTAACCTCCTAGAGTCCAGAGGGCATCTCCATCTTTCTCACGGGAGTAACTCCCAGGATTAGCAGAGAGTTCTGCATGTAGTTAGTGTTCAACCATGATTCATTGAATGGACAGATCAAAGTTGAATTGTTCAAGCCTTCTGAATGCTTTTTATGATCTCTTCCCCATCATGAGCTAACGACCATTCCTGCTCTCCTTTTTAAATACTAATTTTCTATATATAGCTCTCAACACCTAGCTTCTTTTTCTCCCCCTAAAATCATATATTACATGGTAAAACAAGTGTCAGCTTGAGGTACAGCCATCTAACTGCATACAGAGGAAAAAAACACGTTAAACAAGCCCCCTCCCGATAAAGCGACAAACTTAAGAGACAGAGTCCAGGTGAAAGCATAAAACATGAAACAGCCATGCAAATTCTAAAATAGAACTCTTAGGTAGCTAAACCACCTAACAAGAGGATAATCTGTCCCCAGGTCCCCAACTCCTTTAAACTCTGTTCAAAGGGCACTTTTCCTGGTTTTTCTACTGCCCTTTCTCGTGCCAGGTCTTCCCCTCCTCCTGTCCTACCAGGTAGTTGGTCATTTGGGTGGATGGCAGCCTCTCATGCCCACTGTCTCACAGAGTCACGGGGCTCTGAGGTCCATGGTTCCAATTGTCTGCTTTTGACTTCTTAGTCCTCTGTTTTGAAATTCTCCTTGGGCTGACTTTTGCACCCACTCTGGCTGCTCTGCCTTGCTCAGTCAGTGTCCACCTGCCTCTCCGCCTTTTGACTCTATTTTGGTCCAGTTTTCCCTCAGGGTTCCCCTGGCCCTGTGTCCATCCAGCTCTTCTTGGATTTCCAGTGACCCTGGATTTAGTCTCTGAGTTCTCCTAGTAACACGCCCTCCCTGGCTGTCCTCACCTGGGGCCCTGGATGTCTACCTGCTGCTACGCTCTCTGGGCTCCTCCGCCCTTGCCTGTAGTCCTTTTCTGTTATACAAAGACCTTCAAAACCTGATCCTTACTCTGCTCTCCTAGTTCTCCCACTGCTCCACAACAAGGTTATCAGATGGGTCACCAGATGATGGAGCACTATTGGATAAACATTTCATAGGCCCAAACTACCCAAACCTACACTATGAGAAGTTATTGTCAATAACTTCATCCTATTTTTATTTTATTTCATAATAGACTATGTACCTTTTAGCTCAATTTAAAAAAAAAATTAATCTTTGCATCCAGACAAGTGAAATTTGAACTTAAATTCCAAAATTCACTTCCTCCTTGAGAAAAAGCAGTCTGGTATAATGGCTCAGAGTATGGACTCTGACGAATGGCCTAGTTTGAGTCTTAAATCTGTCACCTACTGTATGTATGACCTCTAGAGCAAGTTACCTAACCTATGCCACATTTTGGAGATGATACTATTTCCAACCTCAAAGGCCTACTGTCAGGTTTAAATGCCTTCATATGTGTGAAGTGCTTGGAACAGAACTTAGGGTACAAAAAGCCTTCAGTGAATACTAGCTACCATTATTATTGTTCTTGAATGAAGGCTTAGTCCACTGCAGTCATCAGTTCAGAGATCACCCACAAACTCTAACAATACTCTCAAAACCTTTTCGCAAAGCAATTAAGATAGATGATGACATCTCTATAACAAATATAAAGGAGTGTTTTTTTTTACTGGGACAAAAAGGGTATAACCCTGCTGCTGTGCCTTGCACGAGCTAGAAAAGTAGCCTGAATCAGTCCATCATTATAGAAGCTCCTTTCTTAGGGCCTTACCTGTAATCTACCTGGGATAGACTCACAGATTTTTTGTGTGTGTCAATAGTGCCTAGAAACAACCCTCTCCTTTGTTCTTGGCCTTCCTTCCATTTCTACCCTCTCCCGGCAACTACTTTTATTCCTGGAACAGAGTCCATGGATCCTCACATTCTCCAACATGGAACAGCCCCTAGCAAATGACCCAGATCCCTTACCAAGACTCATTACTTCTCATGGCAAGCATTTAATGCACCAGGGAGGCTAAAGGGGCAAAGATTCTGGTCCTGTCCCCTTTGAAATGACAAGGTAGTAAAAACATAAGGAGCTATCATTTCTTATAGAGATATGACATTGTAGCCAAAGCACCAATTTCCTTTTTGAAGATATTTTAGGGCAATTAGCATTTTCCCCAGATGATACAGTCTGGGAAATCCTCATTATTTGTGGATTCCATATTTGTGAATGTGCCTACACACCAAGATGTGTGTGTAACCCCCAAACCAACTCTTGCAGTGCTTTTGTGGTCATTAGTGGGAAAGCGTAGAGTGGCAAAAAATTTGAGTTGCCTCACGTGCAAGTTCCCAGCAGAGGCCAAACAAGGCGATGTTCTCCCATCTTGTTTCAGGACTCATACTATAAACAAATGTCCTTTGCATGATCTATTTAATACCACGTTGCTCACATTTTTGTGCTTTTTGTTGGTGATTTTGCTGTTTAAAACGGCCCCCAAGTGTAGTGCTGAAGTGTGTGTGAGCACAAGAGGGCTCTGGTGTCCCTTATGGAGAAAATATACCTGTTAGGTAAGTTTTATTGGGCATGAGTTATAGTGCTGTTGGCCATGAGTCCAAAATTAATGAATCAACAATACATATTAAATAAGGTATCTTTAAACAGAAACACACATAAAACAAGGTTATGTATTGATCAGTTGACAAAAGTACTGTGACCAGAGGCTTGCAGAAATCTAACCCTGTATTTCCCCTAGGAGCAATAGCTCAGTGTTTGCTAATTCAGTGTTCATGGAAACTTGTGAATAATAAGAACCAACTGTATATACAAATCTGAATTACTGCAGTGAAAGAAAAGTTTGCATTGTTTGCCACTCTCCAAGCACAATGCAGTGAGTTTTCAAAACAAAACTATTCCTCCCAGGTAAATTTACTCATTATATAAATTGAAACACTATGGTAGCCTTCTGTGATAAATAAAGAGGCCTAATATACCTTACCTGAAAGAGGACTGTAAAATACTAAAACCAAAATGTAGTTTGAGGATAAGGATAAAAGATAAAATAAAGTAAAAACAAGTCTTAAAATATTATTTCCTCACTTTTCTAGCTACTGATTATCAAGGTGTGGTTTCAATGTCACCCCCCTGCACCCCATCACTCGCACCAAATAGTCTCCCTCTTCTCCCTGCTACTACAAGCCATAGCATGCATGAGGTGGTATTGACAAGGAGATCAAAGTGTCTGTCTCCCGTGTTCCAAGTCCAAAGAAAAAGAATTCAGTAGACATATCTTCCCTCCCTTACAGCTGGCAGACACCTTGGAGGGAAGAGCTAAAGCAGGCATGGCTTTCCCCTTCACCCACCACCCACCACCCAGCCTCTCTGCCCCCGGGGAGAGGGTCAGAGTTACAGGGATGGGCCCTGACTCTGAAGACAGAGAGGGGAGGCAGGTGACCTAGTGCAAAGATTGGAAGTACCCAAGTCCACCCTCACTGCTGAAACTTCACACAGGTTCAAGGGTGCCCAAGACCACCCTCACTTCTGGCACCAACTGCAAGTTTGAGCATCCTTAAGACCACCGTCACACTCCATAATTTCCTAGAAGGACTCAGAGAACTCAGCAAAACTATTATAATTATGGTTATTACAGTAAAAGGGTAGAGATTAGAAATCAGCCAAGGAAAGAGGCACATGGGACAGGATTCGAGAGATTTCCAGGCAAGTGTATGTGATAAAAACCCTCTTCCCTGTCTTGCGTGAAATCTTCAATAAAATCCACAATGTACATTTATGTTTTATAAAATGGGCCTTCTTTCTTGAGTACGAGACAAACTCTGATTCCTGCTTCAAAGTTGCTGCTGAGAGAAACCACAGAATGACTATGGGATCCCAGGAACCTCTAAGTTACAAACTAATAAATGGACATTAAACTTTTCTTTCCCAAAGCAATTGCAAATAGGTATTCAATTGTGAAGGAAGAAATTGATGAAGATCATCTGGGAAATTATCAATCAGTCATATTTTCTGCTTGTTTAATCTGGAGTATAATACCTGAGTGAAAGCTCTACATCACACCTCTTGGTATTACTTTGCTAGAGCTGCCATATAATAAAGTGCCACAGACTGTGTGGCTTAACAACAGAAATCTATTTCTCACAATTCTGGAGGCTAGAAGGTCAAGATCAAGGTGTCAGCTAGGTTGGTTTCTTCTGAGCCTCTCTCACTGTCTTGTAGATGGCCATATTTTCCCTGTGTCCTCACATGGTCCTGTCCCTGTGCTTGCCTGTGCCCTAATTTCTTTTTATAAAAACACCAGTCATATTGGATTGGGGTCCACCCTAATGACCTCATTTTAACTTCCTTACCTCTGTAAAGACCCTCCCTCCAAATACAGTCTCACATTCTGAAGTAGTAGGGGTTAGGACTTCAACACATGAATTTTGGGGGAACATAATTCAGCCCGTAACACTTTTATGATTAATGAATGCAAGACTGGCATTAGCTTTTGAGACAGGGCATCTAGGAATGGGGCTGATAGCTCCAGGCTTTAGTGATTCTGGCCCAGAGCATGGCACACCTGTCTTGAAACTATTTTAAGAAGTTGACCTAACAGAATCCAACCAAAGAAAGTAAATGTTTAAATTTTGTTATCCTCTACGTAAATTCCATCCTATTTACAGCTATGTCTTCCTTCCTGAACATGTTTAACTTTTATATCAATACAATAATATACCCACTACTGCTTAATCAGCATTGTTAACGTCGTGTATGGGCTCAGAGTTTGCTTTTGATACATCCAGTCCAACATTTTGTAGAGTAGCAAAACAAATTTTTGTTTTGTTTTGTTTTACCTTTGTGGTCAAAGTTTCTCCCTCAGAGATCATTTCCATAAAACATCACTTAATTTTCATAATAATAGTTATCTTAGCCCCACAAATGACATTTTCCTCTATTCTCTTATGGTAACCATCTTAGGAACAGTTGTCTGCCAGGATTTAATAGCTATTTGTTAATAAAATTTCAATCCTGATGCTTACCATAAAATCATTTAATATCATTGAATATTTTTATTGAGAATGACACCAAATAACACTAAAATAAAAATGATTCATAATTGCTGCAAGTGTGAGTATTATGAATTCTCTCACTTAAAAATGTCTCATGAGATTTGCCTTCACATCTGATAAATGAGGGTCATGGTCACAAGTGATACAGTCATTGCTTCAGTTCCCTGGTGCGGCTTAAAAAAAGTCTCTAAAATGGGATCCATTGCTCTTCCTGGTATCTTGGCTGCATCACACACATCTGCAACACTGCAGGTGTCTTGTATTCATTGCAAAGCCATTTGTGCTATCAAATAGCAGCAAGTGTGAATCAAGATTGAAAATTAGGGACAGGGTACAAAATAATTGCAAAGAAATCTAAAGTGATACAGAAGTTAATATTCTTTTTTAAAGACTTCAAAAACAGTAGTTTTAAAAAAAACAGCATCAGATAATAGTACTAAAGAAGCCTTGGAAATAGACATCTGCACTCCAGATTTGATAAAAAAAGAAATATTTTACTATCATAACCCATAGAATAAGAGGCTGTACACAGAAAGGATTAAGCACATGACCTGAGGAGTCAGAGTGCCTGAGGTCAAATCCCATGTCCACTTCTTAGGAGTACTAGACAAACATTAGGTAAGTTACTAGACCTATTTCTCAGTTTCCTCAACTGTACGGTGTGACTAAGTCTAGTAATTACGTGGTAGGGCTATTGTGAGACTGACTCAGTTAAAGCACCAAGAACAGCACCTGGTAGGAGGCAGCACTCAATCAATGGGAGCTGAAAGCATTACCCTCTCCCCTTCCTCTCCTTCGATCGCTTGCACCTACCTGGTTCCCATCTCCTTGCTGCTGCCCCGTGTTCTCCTCTTCCCTTTTATCCATGTTCAGCTTTTTAGGCAGCTTTTACAACTGGCTCCCCTTTTGCACCTCCACTCTGCTCCTGGTGAATTCAATATCACATCAATAAAGCTCCCTGCCATTACTCTTCAGTGTTCATAACAGTTAAGATTTTGAGTATTCACTATGTTCCAGGTATGCTTCCTTGTGTGAGACACACTCAACTCCCTAAACACATCCTTCCCTGAACTCTCATGGGAACATACTACCCTGATTTATCTTGCCTGCTCTGCCCTGCTGTTAAATGTGGGGCTACCTGGGCATTCTTGTCCCGGACTTTTCTCACTCTATGCACTTTCCCCTGGGTGATGAAGTGCCCATGTCCTCAATCACCAATTAAATGCTGCTTACTCTCAAACCCCTATCTCTAGCTCGAACTCCTCCTCTGAGCTCCAGAACCTGATATGACAGATGGGCCCTGAACAGCTCAACTTGAATGTCCCACTGCACTACAAAGCCAGCATAGACAAATTTGAATTCACTTTTGCACCAAAGTTGTGCCTCTTCTTGCATTTTTATCTGAGGAAATAGCATCACCATCCCCACCTCCACCCCCATCCCAAGGGTTAAATGCTGGGGTTGCAGAAATAACCAGCATAGGCATGGGCTCTGTCCTCACACGGAACTTAGAAGCTAACTGAAATATACAGTAGAGGAGATGAGTAAATCGGCCATATTTAATTTCCTGTTTTGCAAATTCTTTCCTTGGGATTTTTTTCCCATCAGCTCTATATAAAATAGGTAAATTCTTTGTCACATTTTGCTACATGTATTTAGTAACTTATGTTTTTTGCATTAAAGAAAATTGTGAATTTTTTGTGATCAAATCTAATGAGCTTTTCTTTTATGACTTTTTCTACCACTTCAAAGCTTACAAATTTTGCTTCCATTCAGAGAGCTGATGAATATTCAATTTTGTTCCCTAGTTTTTCTATTTATGTTTCACTTTATTCCACCTGGAATTTGTTTTCATGAGATATCAATGAAGTTTCATTTACAAAGATTTCCCAAAGTCTTCTAAATATGCGGAATGAGGTATTCCTACACAGCGTTCTCTTTCATTGCTGTAAAATTTGAGACCACCAATTTTTCTGTCTTGAAATTTTAACCTTCCCTGGTGTATCAGTACTGTTTTTAAGTTTCTTCCTATTTTTTGAAATTTAACCCCTCTTTCCTATTATCTTATTCCTCTTTTTCCTTCCTCCTTCTCATTGTATTAATATTTGTTTCCCACAGCTAAAATCTTGGATATCTGTCTTATCTTGATTGCTTCCCTTGACTCAGTTCTGGCCCACAGTATCAAATATTGCTTTGATTAGGAGGACTTCCAGATTGATACTTTCAGCAATGATGTCTCTGGGTTCCAAACCTGCTTCTTCAAACCTCTACTCAAACTCAGCAAGAACAAAACTAAACCTACAATCTCCTGCAGCCTTCAACTAGTTGCATTCCTCTGTCCATTTCTCTGTTGATAATAATTTTTTGGTCCATAAGTGCCTGAATCATATGTACTCAAAACTTCAGAATCATTTTCACCTCTCCTTTGTCCTTTATTTTTGTTTAGTTAACAATTTCTATTCATGTTTCCCTTAAAGATTATTATTATTGTTTGTATCTGTCCCTACATCTCTATTCCAACAGATTAACATTCCAAAGCAAGAACTGTTCCTTGTAGGTTTGGACAACACCTTAGTTGCTCTCCAAGCATGCACTCTCTCCATTCTTCAATGTTTATATTACACACTTCTACTAGAGTAATCATCCTAATGTACAATTTTTATCATGCTATTTCCAAAATTAAAAAAACAGACTTTAGGGTATAAATGATAAATTCCAACACTTTCATCCTAGTTTCCAAGGCCCTGTATGATTTGTTCCTGTTTGCTGTAGTTTCTTATGAAAGACCTCTAAAGTAAGGGGGAAATAAAGAGAAGAAAGGATAAAAAAGAGAGGGAAGAAATATGAAAAAGTAAAGAAGAAAGAAGAAACGGAAGAAGAGAGGAAAGTGGGGAAAAAAGAAGGGTATTTTTGTTGGAAGTGACAGATTCCAAACTCAAAATAAATTAACCACAAAAATGAAATCGTTGACACATATAACTAGGAATGTAAGAGCTGAATCTGGCTTCAGGATAGTTGGATCCAGGGTCTTGCATGATATCATTAGAATACTATGTCTCTCTCTATTTCACAGCCCTGTTTTCCTCAGTGTCTGCTACAGAATCAGGATCTCTGTAAAAACACGGAAAAGATGAGTACTGGTTTAGCAAGCCCGTTTCGATAGCATCAGCAACTTTCTAGCATTAACTGTTGGTTGCCCTTGGCTCTTGTGCCTAATACTGAATCAATCACTATGACCAAGTACAAGTGTTATACTCATTAAGCAGATCCTGGTGTCTGAAGCTACTAAGTAGTGTGAGCCCCACCTGAAACAAATGGACTAAAAGTGGGAAAGAGGGGACTCTCCAAAGAGATTCTGATACAGCAACACACACACCTGTGTAAGAAGAACTAAATTGGAACGAGTTAGAGAGCAGGATAATCTAATAATCTGGAATTGCCAGTTTCATTAATCATCCATTGGTGAGATCCTGTCAAGTTAATTCAATTTTATTTTTGCTTTAGTTTCTTTCTCAAAAAAAGTGGGGGGGAGGGCATAGGATTTATGCCACCAGCTGCTCCCAAAAAAACAAGATCCTCAAATGAACTTTAACAAAGTACTGCCAACATCACAAATGGCAAATATTCAGAGTTAAGTATGGGCCATGCCTCACAATGTTAGTTTATACGTGTATGGAGCTTTTGATTTTAAAACACTTTCATGTTAAATCTTATTTAATCTGAATAGCAACATCACAAAATACGAAGTTTTTCATTTTACACAGGATGCATTTGTTTGTCAGGCCGCGGTAAAAGATAATCCCCTGAAAATGCCTTCATTTGCCACATAGTTTTGTTCCTTTCCTCCCCTTGTATTGTCATTCTTTCTAGTAAAGTCACTTGTAAAGAAAGCATATGGAGGTTGCTCAGTCCTGCCTCTATCAGAGACCACTTTTTAATAGACTGACACCTTCATGGAGGACACTGCATTTCCTCTCTACTCTCCTTCCCTACCAAAAAGTAGATTCCAGTTGACCTCACCCCAACCCCATCCCAAAGGCAGCCACATCTTTCTCCAAAATTATATCTTTGCTTCTTCCAGTTTTGTAGTCAACCAATTGGAAAACCAAAATCAAAACCAATCAACCAAGAAACATATAATAATTTTTATAAATAAAAGAAATAAGAATATACTAGTGTCCTCACTACTATTCCAATTTTTTTTTCCTACAGCAAAATTTAGCTAATGAGTTTTAACTCTCCTAGGGTAGTAGCTATTTGTAAGATTCAGAAGCACAGTTTACACTTTACATGTTCTCAACAAGAATAACTTTGACATTTTAAAAGGTATAAATTCAAAGAAATACTGTACAACTATAGAAGTCCCTATTTTTGTATCCACTCCTCCACAATATCTCATAGTTGTCTGCACACAGTAGCTACTTAAAAATACTTTCTTAAAATTAATTAAAACGGTGTTTTTGGAGATCCTAAACACCAAGTTTGCTAGGAAAAAACCTTTTTAATTCAGATTTCATTAATTCACATTCTGTGTTCTTTCAATTAAGAACTGAACTGAATGATCTACCTTATTGATAAGAAATATGACATAGTAAACGATGGGTAATATTCAGTTACATTATAGGGAGATATTTATCAACTTTGAAAATGAGTTTTTGCTCTCACCATTTATATATAAATTATATAATGTAATTATAATAAATATTTGTTGAGTGCTGATTGGGAGTGCAAGGAATTATGCTAATCCTAACTGCTCTGTATTATCTTATTAAATCCTCACAAGAAACCTGTGAGGTAATCTGTTCCTTACAGATACAAAAATTGCAAAGAGAAATCACACAGGTGGTATCCATAGAGGTTAGAATACCTCAAAATATTAGGCTCCTAATCAATACACTGTACTTATTCTAAGAGGCAAGCACTCTTCAGAATGGTGCATTAGTGTGGTAATTTTATTTTTATACATGCCTTAAAGTAGAACATCTTAGCCAGCAATATTTTGATAGCATATTTTAGTTATTTTGTACATTGGAAAGTAATTAAACACAATCTTTCTTGATCTCTTCCAAATACGTCTTCTTATAAGCTCCTAGATTTCTCTACTCCACTTACTACCACCTGGTATGTTCACATGCTGTATTCCATACCTGCAGCCCTCACTCACATTATCATAATTACTAACACAATACTTGCTGCCAACTCAGTTTTCAAGAGCCATATTAAATTTTTTGAATATCAAAGTTACTCTTGTTAGAAAATCTATTTGTTAGTCCTGAATTTTAAATGATGAAGATAAATTGCTGTTGATAGAGGTAGGAAACCAATCCTCCCGATAAATCCAGAAATATTTAATTTCCCACAAAAGCCTCATTCTAATAATTTCATCTTTCCTGCAATGCTATTTCCCTGGTGGGAAGATCAGGCCAATGTGTTCCGCATTTTTGGACAACTTCCTATGTTGGATCAGAAATGTATGGCAGCGAACAGCTGTGGAGAAAATAGAATGCAGCGTGCTGGACAAGTGCTGGCCCGTTCTCACTGCAATGAGTTCCCACTACTTTAGAACAACAACCACACAAACTGTATGCTCCAAGTCCTTATTGTAACTCAGCCCTGCCCTTGATAGGGTACATATGAGAGAAATATGCTGCTGGTATTTGGTTCTATGTCAACAATCTGTAGCCTAGAATCTATCCTGGATATTTCAATTCTCTCAAGTTTCAAAGACCATTTTACTTATATGCCCAGTAGAGACAGAAACAAGAGCTCTTCCCAGACAACTGTGCTTAACGACCATGCAAGACTGAGTTGGTTGTCCAAGGTGTGCCTTCATGGAAAAAATTACTAAACACCAAAACGAATCCAACATTTCTCTCTCCTGCCCCGTCAGTCTGTCACCTTTCCCAAGCATGGAACAGCTCACTGTAAGCAGACCACATGTTCCCAGCTGTGTCTGACTCATATCATGACTGTGAAAGCAAATCAGCATCTTTCCAGTGTGGGAAAAATCTGAACTTAATCAATTCCCCATGTAGAAGGCATTTCCCATTTTGTTCATCCTCCCTGGAGGAGAGCATGAGAAACAAGAAAGTCACCTAACTTGGAGGCTTGGTGACCTAAAGTCATCTAGCCGAGACATTTGTAATAAAGAACAAATTGTGGATGAGTCTCCTCCTAGGATGTACAAAGAGAGAACACAGGAACAACAATGAAACCATGGAGCCTGGGCAAGAAAACTAGTCAGGGTAAAGTGTGTAAAGACAAATAACAGAAAGAAAACCCTTTCTCCCCTCAACCAGCAATTGTCCATAGCAACCTATTTCAGTCACAAATAAGAGTGCTGCTGGCCAATCAAGGTAATTAAGGCATTTTTATTGTCGCACAAATGATCTTATGTTAAATATGCTGTAAAATGGATGAGTGGAACATGTGGGCCACACAATTGAATGACACAGAAAGATTCAAGGTGATTGCAGTGTATATCAACAATGGGTCAAAAACTATAGTCCAATGTCAAGGCAAAAACATTAAAAATGGAAAGCCCTAGAGTTTTTTTTTTTAAAATCAAAGTGGTATAATGGGTAGTGATTTAGCCACTATTTGTGTATCCTCCATGAGCTTAAGAAATAAAACCTTCAAAGCACAATTTAAGTCTACATGCCCTTCCCTGAGAACATTATCCTTACTCTCTGCCATAGGTTAGCACTGTCCTGAGTTTGGTGTTTGTCTTTCCCATGAAGGTCTTTATACTTCTACTATATATGTATTAATAAAAAGTGAACTCCTGGTCTCAAGCGATTTTCCTTCCTTAGCCTCCCAAGTAGCTGCAACTACAGGTGTGTGCCTCTGCACCCAGCTTGTTTACAATTGTTTTTATTACCAATAATGCTGTTAGAAGCATTATTGTAGATTCTTCTTGTGTATATAGTTGTGTTTCTTTAGGGCAGGAGTCAACAAATTATGCCTGTGGCCGAAATATGGCCCACCATCTGTTCTTATAAATAAAGTTTTATTGGAACACGGTCGTGTTTATTTGCTTCTATATTGCCAGTGGCTGCTTTCATACTACAATGACAGAGTTGAGTAGTTGTAACAGAAATTGTATGGACCACACAGAGCTGAAAATATTTATCTGATCTTTTACAGAAAAAGTTTTCCAATCCCAACTTTAGGGTATAAACTTAGCAGTGATTGGTTGGATTGAAGGCTGTGTGACTACTCAACATTACCAAATGTTCCCAGATACTCTCCAAAGTAATGTACCATTTACACTTCCCTCAGGAAAGTAAAAACACCCCCATTCTCATTGTTCCTCATGCTCACTAACACTTGAAATCTCAAAAGTTTTAAAATTATGTCCATTTACTTTGCAGTTTTATTTTAAATATCCTGAAGTTGTTATAAAGGTTCATATCCATATTTGTGAGTTATAGTATATGTTTCAAGGAAATATAAGAAATTGTAGAGCAACGGCATAACTCCACGCCAAGGTCAGGATAAGGCACAAAATGAATGTCTCCCCATTTGGCTCCACTTAGAGCTCCTCTCCCCAAACCCTACATCCTACTTTCTTTTGTGACACCCCCATCCCAGGCACACACTATTGCTCAGAATCTGTCTGTCTGGATCTTGTGGCCCAAGTTCTTCCATAGCTTTTAATTTGCTGCCTATAATGTATAACTTTGAAATCATACAACTAAGTATATTCCCAGAAGCTTTTGTTGACTGGAGAGAAGAAAAGAGTAGAGAGGAGGACTACGTTTTTCAATATGAAATGCTTGGTCTCCACATTGCATCAGCTAAGGGCAGATAGGGCCAGCCAGTTAGGCAGGAGTGAGAATATAGTAAAAGAAAGAAGAATTCATCTGTGCCTTTAGCTGCTCTCAGGGTGATGCTCCCTGTCTAGGGATTATTTGAGGTTTGTTTTTTTGTTTGTTTGTTTGTTTGTTTGTTTGTTTTGAGACAGTCTCACTCTGTTGCCCAGGCTAGAGTGCCATGGCATCAGCTCACAGCAACCTCAAACTCCTGGGCTCAAGCAATCCTTCTGCCTCTACCTCTGCCTCTGCCATGTAGCTGGGACTACAGGCATGTGCCACTATGCCCAGCTAATTTTTTTTTTCTATATTTTTAGTTGGCCAATTAATTTCTTTCTATTTTTAGTAGAGACGGGGTCTCGCTCTTGCTCAGGCTGGTTTTGAACTCCTGACCTTGAGCAATCCACCTGCCTCAGCCTCCCAGAACGCTAGGATTACAGGCATGAGCCACTGATTACCTGGTTTTGATTACGCTCCTCAATGAAAGGAAATTAGCTTTTTATTTCTTCTTTGTCTTCCCAGGGCTTGTGACATTCCTCTGGAACAGCAAGTGTTGATTGATAGTCTAGGTTATTATTACTTCATTTATTTAGTTGGCTACAGCAAGGGAAATCCTCTTCCTCGTGTATATTTCTATATCTTGGATAGATAAATGAGGCAAGGGGTAGCTGGAGATAGGTAATAGGATAAGAAGAGAAGAAAGAATCTCATGTGTGACAGTTATTGAAACGTACCTAGAGCACTGAAATCCCAGCCTATGCCTCTGTTTTATAGTAAAGGTTGTTGACCACTTAAGGAGTGGGGAGGAGGATGAAAGAGAAGAGGCGGGAATTGGTTGAAGGAAAGAATAGAAGAATCATAGTGAATGAAGAGAATAACAGCATGGGCGAAAGTTGAAGAAGAGGGCTGTTTAGTAATAGATATGATAAATACTGATTAGCCTAATTCCAGCCACAGTGACGTGTATGTTAGCCTATCGTATTTGGAGGACATAGGACAGGGACTTCCCACCCTGGGGGGTTGGTGAATGATTCAGGATGGCATAGGCTCAAAAGCCCTGTCCAGGGCAAAGTTCCTAGAGAGGCAATGAACGAGCTGGTGCTGTGTGCCGAGAGGCTGCTTTAGCAATCATGGCCGTGGTCATGGCACACCTTGGGGCTGACTCAACAAGTTTTCTTTTGAACACTGTACATGGGCACAGAATCATCTGAGGCCAAAATTTTTGTTCCCAAAGATTTTTCTCCTGCATCACTGGCAACCTCCTCTTGTATTGTCTGTCTTTCTTTTTTTTTTTTTTTTAATCAGACTACATGTCTACCAAAAATTTCTGGCTTTTCAACTTTATCTGAGCATGCTTTCATTCTCCAGGCATCCTGTGTTCAACAACTATTTATTACAGGCCAAGTGTGTGAGTTTAAGTAGGGAGAATACAAAAATTAAAAAGACATGATTCCCCACCCTCAAAATCCTCAGACATTTAAGTTATATTCTGGAAAAGAAAGAATGAGGACAGAAACCAAGTGTCCAGGGAGCATAGAAGAGGGAACAATGAACTTTGCCCGAGAAAGTCAAGGAAAATTTCTCAGAAGGTGGTATTTTAGCTGAATTTGGAGGCATAATGGTGAAAGGGGAGAAGGATAGTCTCAGTTGAAGGATCAATACAAAGAAAGGTAAAACAGTGTGGAAACACATGATATGTTTAGGGGAAATGTTTTGAGATAATCACTCTTAAGTATGATAAAAATCCCAGCCTCATATCCTCAAAATATCAGCACACGTACCTGAGAAAGTATCTGCATGTTTAGAATACCAGAGAGTGAGGTATATGCCTGCTAAGGAGTTGTGATTTTATTCTTTGGAGGCCTGCACATTTCACTAACTTGAAGTTAATTCAAGTGAATCAACATCTAGCTTTCAGCTAAGTACATGATGAAGTCTCTTATGACATATTTTGGCCAAGATGGAAAAATATAGGTTCTATGATGGCACATTTGATACATCCTGTGATCATCTTCAGATATTGGAAGAACTGTCATGTGGAAAAAGGATTTCACATTTTGTGCCCATATGCAGAGGAACAGCTGAAATCAATAAAGCTACAGAGAATCATATTACTGCTCTGGGTAAGAAAAAAGAAAATTTCTAGGCAATGCCTAATAATTATGTTAATAGGAAAAGAAAATGCTCCTCTGCACACATATTCTTGTCTTGGCAGAAGCTGTCAATGTTATCTTTGGTTTTAGTAGTGATATGTGTTGGTTTGATTTTTTTCTGATCTCCCAAAACTGTCAAAGCATGGACAGTATATTTTTAGAATTCCAAATAGATACATTTTAATGTCATTGAAATGACTTGCCCTAACAAATGATAACTTCTCTATACTTCAAAGTGTCCATTGTTAGTTTGGAGAATAAAATGTTATTCTCCAATCTAACATCCTTAGCTCACAAAAAAATATTGAGGTCAAAGGAAGAAAAAAATGTGGAGGGATACAGAAGGGTAGAGAACAGAGATACAAAGCAAGAAGTAATAAATATGTAAAATGGAAAGTGACAAGGTTCCTTCATGCTACAGTGAGGATGGTGACTTCAAAGCAAAAACTATTATCACCAAGAGATTAAGAATCTAACTTCATTGAGAAATCAACATTAAACAGTTCATTAGAAGTCTTTTTGTAAAAAAAAAAAATATTCCCAAATAGCTATTTCAATGAAAATCAGCCTGGAAGGCATAAAAACATTCTTCTGCACTCACTCACTGGTGGCTGCCAAAGAAGAATGCTAAGGAGAGCAGGATGGGAGATTTTTGAATAAATGAAAAAGAACAAACCAATTTTCCAATGAAAATACATGAGGAAGAGGCTAAATGAATTTTATAGTGAGCCCGAGTTGGTTGTTTGCACTACAAAGGAGAATGTATCTCCACATTCATTGATATTCTCCTGTGCGCTCAGACTCACGCTCTGTCTGCCTGACACACAGAGGGAAAAGGGAAGAATAAGTAAAGGTTTATGGCCAGAGCCACACTCTCAGTGCTTCATTCCTTCACTCCACCAACATTTAATGAGTACAGGCTCAATATCCAGAACTATCAGATGTATGTATGCATTCAAATAGAAATACATTTCTTACAAGCCACCTCATTCTACAAAAAAAAAATTTGAGAAATTTTATAAAAATTCATAAAGAAGTATAAAATTAACAGTTGAGAGAGTCAGAAAAAAGAAAACTCACATACATGCAGGCCATCCAAGACTCCGTATCTATAAGTGAATGACAAATATGGCCATCAACTACTCAGTGGCCAATACAGAGAAAACACATTCAGTTATAAGATTGGTGATAAGGAACACAGCTTTGCCTATGTACAGATCTGTAAGCAATTTCTTTCTGTGTCTGTATAAGAGGAATTCTGTGGAGCTTTTCAAGTCAAAATGGCATGTTAAGTTCCCATTAAAATACTCACTTTCACTCAAATAAATAGAAATACTAAATAAAATATATCACACTTAACTTCAGGTACATGAAGCCTTGGAGGAAAGGAATAATGAGAAATATACAGGTGCCAGAAATGTGATTTTGAGGTAAAGTCCAGCAACCTGTGGTATAGGAGGCAGAGGCAGGGAGCAGACCCAGCCAAAAGGTCTGGGATTTCAACACTAACATGAGGATGAGAGTCGGTCCTACAAATTCCACTCCTGTGGTGAAAAAACAAAGTTAGGTTTCCTACTTAAGGACAGGACCTGAAAAGCAAATTATCTACCTAACCCATGGTTGGAAATAGTTTCCCATGTAATTTCCAGAATTTTGGATCTGTAGCACGTGATTGTGGAGGTCTAGTCACCCTATCTAAGTTCAAAAAAGCCAGAGCCAAAACACAAGTCTAAGAACTTGCCCAGACAGTGACAGCGTCTGCAGACTGGGTGGACACACCGTGATAAAGCTGCAAAGGGAAACCCTGCTACCCAGGGTACCACAAAAGGGAGCTCAGAGAGAGGATAATTCCCCAGGAAAATGAGCTCACAGACCAGAATTACAAAACACATGAGGATGTCTGCATCAAAAAGGGAGACAACAAACACAACTCTTACCAAAGGAAATAATAAAACAATAAAACGGGTAAAATCCCTTTAAATGAGTACATTTAAAGTCTTCAAAGATATGAAGAAATACTTGTCAGGAAACAAAAACAGAAAGTTATGAAATAGCATATTGATATTAAAAAGATCCAAGAATTAAATATTAGATTAAAGCAATTGAAAAGAGAATTAATAAATTTGAAGAGAAGCCTAAGAAAATTTTTCAGAAGGAAAGAGAGAGAAATAAATTGAATTGGATTTCTTTTTAAAAATTAGAATATTTAATTTTTTTTTAAATAAAATCCACTAACATCCAAGAGACATTCCAGGAAGAATTAAGGAGAGGCAATATTCAAAAAGATAATAGTTGAGAATTTTCCAGAATTGAAGAAAGATGTGAGTCTTCATATTTAAAATGCCCCTGACATACACTAGTGATATTGTAGAATATCAAAGTTATAGAGATATCTTAGAATTTTCCAGAGAAGAAGTAAAAAAAAATTGTTACCAATAAATAGCAATCAAGAGTGAGGGGAGGGGGAAGAAAGAGAGGTAGGAAAGAGCCCACACATGAGAGCATGCACAAATTAAATATGTCAGGAATGTAAAAGGGTAACTAACATCAGTTATAATTATCATTTGACAAGATAAAATAAGAATCTTTGGCAATTGAATGCCAACAAATTTTAAAATGTGATAAAATGGGAAATTTTCTAGAAAGTATTGAATTTCCCATACTGACCTATAAAATGTTTTTCAATCTCAAATACATCAATAAATATTAAAGAAACTGAGCCAGGAGTTTTTGAAAAATCACCCCTCTCCAAAGAGTCAGAACTATATAGTTTTATCAAACTTAAAGGCACAGATAATTCCTATCTTATCTAAATTCTCCCAAATAATAAAACAGAAAATATATTATCTAATTTATTCTATGATGTTAGTATGATATTTATACCAAACCAAGAAAAAGAGAATATAAGAAAAGGAAAATATAAGCCAATCTCACTTGTGAACATGGATGGAAAATTTTTAAATAAAATACAAGCTAGGCAAGTCCAGCTTCATATCTATATACCTATATCTATATCTATCTATATACCATATATACAAATAAAGTTATAGCTATATGTGTACAAAATACAACATGACCAAGTAGGCTTGGAAGTATAGTTTATCATTAGAAAACTTATCAAATAGAAATTTAAAAAGTCACAGAAAAGCTAAAGGACAAGAAAGGTACATTTGACTACATCAAAATTTTAAATGACCATCTCAATAAATTTTTAAAAAATTGATAAAAATGCAACAATACCCAGTCAGGATTAAAAGAAAGAAAAAAGCCCAGCAAAGTAGTAATAAAAGAGAACTTCCTTTTAAGTGGAGCTTTCAAAAACTAACAGCAAACATATTGTGAAATAATAAACGTTAGAAGCATTCCCATGATAGCAAGAATGAGAAAGAGGTATTATTTTTCATTGTATCATAAAACTGACATGTGGAATTGAGAAAACACTTTAACTCAAACAAGAGTATTCTATTTTGTAATGTTTTATATATTAATACATAAATCCTCTTAAATTATTCAGAATTAAAACATTAATAAATTCTACCACTATAATTTTTCTAATTTACATAAAGAAAGCTAATTGTCTACCCAAACAAACATTGGATAGTGAGTCTATCCAATGCAATAAGAAAACCAAATGAGACATAAAGATGAGAAAGGAAGAAACAAAACAACTCATAGATGATATAATTTGCTATATAGAGAAATCCAAGGAAAGCAAAATGCAATTATTTCAAAATTAAGAGGACAATTCAGCAAAGTTGCTGGGTTCGAGATTGATATTCAAACATCTATATATATTTTTATACTTAATAACCAATTAGGAGGTGTGGTAGGAAAAAATCTGTTCAAAATAGTAACAAAAACTCAAAAGCATAGAATTAAACCTAATTTGAAAATACACAAGAGATTTTTAAGGTAAAATATGCACAAATCTATTGAAAACATAAAGGAGAATTTAGTAATTAGAAAAATAAACCATGTTGAATAAGATTTAACATTCCTAAAATATTTCTTTCCATAATATATGAATTTATGTATTCCAATAAAAATCTCTATAAGAATTTGCAAAGATCTTAACAAATTGATCATAAAATTCACTTTGTAAAGCTGTATAAACATCAAGCAATTTTTTAAAGGATAACATTAGAAAGAAGTTTGTGCTACCACATACCAAGACATCAAAAATAATCAACAAACATGGTTGTTATTTTCACAAGAATGTACAAATAAAGTAATGGGACAAAATAGATAGTCCTTTAAACCTAAGGCGTGAAACTATAAGAATTCTAGAAGAAAATGTTGGAAAAAGTCTTATAGACATTGGTCTAGGGGAAGAATTTATGAAGATGACCCCAAAGGCAATCACAACAACAACAAAAATAAACAAATGGGACTTGATCAAATTAAAAAGCTTCTGCACAGCCAAGGAAACTATCATGAGAACAAACAGACAACCTACAGAATGGGAGAAAATACTCGCATGTTACACATCTGATAAAGGGCTGATAACCAGAATCTCCATAGAACTCAGGAAAATTAGCAAGGAAAAAAATCAAACCACCCTATCAAAAAGTAGGCAAAGGACATGAACAGAAACTTTCAAAAGAAGATAGAATAATGGACAACAAACATGAAAAAATGCTCAACATCTCTAATCATCAGGGAAATGCAAATCAAAACCACAATGAGATATCACTTATCCCCAGCGAGAATGGCCTTTATCAAAAAGTCCCAAAACAATAAATGTTGGCATGGATGCGGAGAGATAGGAAAACTCATTCACTTCTGGTGGGACTGCAAACTAGTGCAACCTCTGTGGAAAGTAATATGGAGATACCTCAAAGAGATACAAGTAGAACCACCATTTGATCCAGCAATCCCCTTACTGGGCATCTACCCAAAAGAACAAAAGACAATCCATAAAAAAGACATCTGCACTTGAATGTTTATAGCAGCACAATTCACAACTGCAAAGATGTGGAAACAACCCAAGTGCCCATCAACACATTAGTGGATTAATAAAATGTGGTATATGTATACCATGGAGTTCCATTCAGCCATAAGAGTTCTATTCAGCATCTCTTATATTCTCCTGGATAGAGCTGGAGCCCATTCTGCTAAGTGAAGCAACACAAGAATGGAAAAACAAGTATCACATGTACTCACCATCAAATTGGTATTAACTAATCAACACTTAAGTGCACATATAATAATAACATTCATCCAGTGTTGGGCAGGTGGGAGGAGGGTGGAGGGGATGGGTATATACACACGTAATGGGTGCAGTGTGCACTGTCTTGGGGATGGACACGCGTGAAGCTCTGACTCAGGTGGGGCAAAGGCAATAAACGTAACCTAAACACTTGTAACCCGGAATATGCTAAAATAAAAAAAATTTAAAAAATAAATGAAAATTTAAAAAAATAGTCCCCACTCTGGGAGGCCGAGGTGGGTGGATAGCTCAAGGTCATGAGTTCAAGACAAGCCTGAGCAAGAGCAAGACCCTGTCTCTACTATAAATAGAAAGAAATTAATTGGCCAACTAAAAATATATGTAAAAAAAATTAGCCAGGCATGGTGGCGCATGCCTGTAGTCCCAGCTACTTGGGAGGCTGAGGCAGAAGGATCGCTTGAGCCCAGGAGTTTGAGGTTGCTGTGAGCTAGGCTGATGCCACGGCACTCTACAGCCTGGGCAACAGAGTGAGACTCTGTCTAAAAAAAAAA
>CAUYRT010000935.1:0-27605 GCA_963574885.1 Lepilemur ruficaudatus
AAAAGTTCCATTCTCGTCATTTTAGTCTTAAAAATGAGCCACATGGATGACATAAGACCAAGGTGGATAATGATAAACTAAAAACTGTAGTGGAAGCGAATCCATCTCAACCTACGCGTAAATTAACAAGGTTTGATGTTATTATTCCAACAATATTAGAGCATTTATGACAAATCAACAAAGTAAAGAAGCTGGATAGATGTATACTACATAAACAAACATCAAAAGAAAAATCGTCTCAAACCTTGACTTTCTTTGCTATCATGACATAAAAGCAAACCATTTCTACATCGCATTGTTGTGTCTGATAAAAAATAGATACTTTTTGACAATCACAAGCATTCGGCACAATGATTGGATAAAAATAAAGTGCTGAAACACAGTCCAAAACCAAATATTCAGCAAAAAAAGGCTAATGGTGTCTGTTTGGGGGTCCAGCGCTGGTATTATCCACTGCAGCTTCATGAAACCTGGTCAGTCGATTACAGCAGATGTCTGCTGCAACCAATTGGATAACATGATGAGGATGCTGAGATTACGCAGCCGAGATTGGTCAGTAAAGACAGGTCAGTCCTCTTGCAAGACAATGCTTGACCACATGTCACACAAACAACGCTGCTCAAACTACAGAGACTGGACTTGGAAACTCTCTGTCATCCACCATACACAACAAACCTTACACCAACTGACTACCACTTCTTCCAGGCGTTGGACCACTTCTTACGAGAAAAAATATTCAATTCTCAACAAGCTGTGAAAAACGCCTTTCGTAATGTCATCGCCACTGGCTCTCCTGGCGTCTTCGCTGCTGGCATAAACAAGCTACTATTAAGATGGCAAAACTGTGTCGATAGTTTAGACACATACTTTTATTAATTGTACTGCTTCTTGTTTGAGATATAATAAACTACACTTTTGATTAGAAACCATACATTTCATATTTAATGACCTAATATAAAGCACAAACTGAAATACAAGGAGAATTTCACAAAACCACAACCAGAGTGGGAGATTTTAGAACACCTGTCTCAAAATCTAACAGATCAAATATTTTAAAAATCATATAGACAATCTAAATAACCAAATTAACAAGATTGTTTTAATATGTCGAGGTAGAATTTGAACAGGGAATTCTTTTTTTTCCCAAGTGCTCACAGAACATGTAAACACATCGATTAAGTAATGAGTCTCAAAGTAAACCTCAATAAATTCCAAACAGTAGAAACAACACAGCAATTTCAACAAATCAATAATAAAAAGACAGATGGCCAAATAGTAAAATGGGCAAAGGATAGAAAAGGACTATTTACAAAAGAGGATATATAAATGGCCAAAAATATATTTAAAAGATGCTCAAACTTCACTAGCAAACACAAACATGATATCAAATCAACTAGATACTATTTTTTTCCACCTAAGAGATTTGGAAAAAATAGAAACTTGGATATCAGTTGTTGGTAAGGGGATAGAGAAGGATTTTTTTTTTTTTACAATGCTCGTGTAATATAAATTAGCATGCCATTTAAAAAAATTTTGGAAGTACCAATTAATAGCTTAAATATATGTGACTGACTAAGTTACACACTAATTCAATTTGCAAATTCCATACTGAACTTCACTCTGTCTTCCGGCCAAGACAGAGTGGGCCACTAGCGCTCATCTCTCTCACTGACTACAACTGAAAGGTCTGGAAGAAATATAAAAAGCTACTGCCTGAGGACTCAGGAAATAACAAGCAGATTGGCAAGGCGGTCCAAACTTGAAGAAAGACCCTTATAGGGTGAGTTTCCAAAGTTTTGTTCCTTTTTTATCACCCAGCTTTGACCCGAGGGTGGCCCAAATATGGAACCGTGCAGCAGGTGCAGGCAACACAACCTCCAAGAGAAACCCCTCTTCCTAGACAGAGAATTGGCAAAGGGGCCTCTGTGAGTCAAAGAGGGTGGGGTACCTCTTTTTCTCTTTCCCCTCTTTGGACCCATCCCAAGCGTGAACCAGTCACAGAGCCGCACTGTGGTGCAGGGTGGTGGGGGCACAGACACCTAAAATTCCAAGGGAAAACCCATCTTTCTTGCCAGATAAGCCAGGAAAAGGAGGTGTGTGGGGGAAATTCTCCTTGATTTTTCTCTTCCTTTTCTCTCTTTGCATTGCCCTGAGGGTGTCCAAGTCATGGACAACGGCAACAGCACAGGAGGCTGAGACTCTAAGAGAAACTCCATCTCAGTAGCCAGAAGACTGGCTGAACTGTACCGTTTGGTCTAAACACACCAACTGAAGGACAACATCATCAGAGTGAACTGAACACACATACACACACACAACCCAACTACATGCTGTCTACACGAAACCCACTTTAATATAATTACATAGCTATATTAAAAGTAAAATGATAGAAAAGGTTATAACATGTAAATACTGATCAAAAGATAGCTGGAGTGACTATATTACTATAAGACAAAGTCGACTTCAGACAAGGACTATTACCAGGGACCAAGAGAGATATTGTATAGTAATAAAAAGGCTAATTCACCAAGAAGATATAAAAACACAAATGTGTATTCATATAACAACAGAGCTTCAAGATGCATGAAGCAAAAACTGATAGAACCAAAATGAGAAATAGAGAAATCCACTACTATAATTGATGAATTAAACACTCCTCTTTCAGTAAGCAGTAGAAAAAACAAACAAAAATTAACAGCTATATTTTTGTAGAAGATCTGAACATCACTATCAACCAATGTGGTCTGACTGATGTTTATAGAATGGTCATTCCATGCAACAGAGCACAATTACATTCTTTCAAGGGTACATGAAATATGCACCAAAATAAACCATATTCTGGGTCATAAAACAAACCTTAAGAATTTTAAAAGAATACAGTCATACAATGTTCTCTGACCATAACATAATTAAACCAAAAACCAATAAACAGGAATGTATCTTCTTAAATCCTCAAATATTTTGAAATTAAATAACATACTTCTATTAATAAGTAACCTGTGGCTAAAATAGAAAGTCTCAAGAGAAATTTATAAAATATTTTGAACTTAATAAAATTGAAAATACAACATATAAAATTCTGTGGGAGAATCGTGGTTACCAGGGGCTGGGGGAAGAGGGAAATGGGGAGTTACTGTCAAATAGTACAGAGTTTCAGTCATGCAAAAAACTTCTAGCAATATACTGTACAATAATTAATAACATTGTACTGTACATTTAAAATTCATTAATAGGGTATATTTTACATTATGTGTGTTTTATTATAAGAAAAAATTGTGAGATGCAGCTAAAACATTGCCTAGAGGGAAATTCATAATATTAAGTGCTTATGTTAGAAAACTAAAGAAAGGTATCAAATTAAATATATGAGTTTTCATTTTGAGAAATTAGGCAAAGACCAAATTGAACCCAAAACAAGCAGAAAGAAAGAAATAATAAATATAAGAGCATAACTCAATGCAATCAAGAACAGAAAAGCAATAGAAATAATCAATTAAATCAAAACTGGTTCTTTGAAAAGATCAATAATTTCAAAGCCCATGAGTTATTGCCAGTCATACTCACTCTATGACCTTAAAAGCTTTTATTAGCAAACAAGAAAGATTACAAATACATGAACTAAGCATTTATCTCAAAGAATTAGAAGAAGAAAATAAAGTATTAATATAAGTGAAACATTAATGAACATTAAAGTAGAAACTGCCTAGGTTTAAATCCCAGCTCCACTACTTATTAGCTATATGTCCTTGAACAAATCACTTACTAATTTTGTGATCCAATTTCTTCATCTGTAAAATGAGATAATAGTCTCTAACTCATAAAGTTGTTATGAAGATTAAATGTGTTAATATATTAATAGCTTAGAACAGTGCCTGACACAGAGTAAACAGTTTATAAATGTTTGCTATTATATTTTTCTACTGCTACTACTATTACATTTTTGGCAATTCCGATGAGGAAAACAAAAGAAATAAAACACAAAAATACATTGTGACTAAGATGAGATCTTTGAAAGAGAGAGAAATACAGAGAAGAATTTTTAAATCTTAAGCTAACACTGTGTATCACTTTATACTAGTAAGTCTGAACTTCTCTGGGTAAATGGGACAATTACTTCAGGAAAATATAAATGACTCGATTGAGAAACCAGAAATGACTAATAACATAACAAATAAGTTTAAGGTAATTGGCAAAGGCCCCAGGACCAGATGGTTTTACAGATGAAGTAGCAAATAATTTAGGTACAGATATTGCCAAAATTTTTTTTTTCTTTCTTTCTTATTTTATTTATTTTTTTTACACAGAATCTCACTCTGTCGCACGGGCTAGAGTGCCATGGCATCAGCCTAGCTCACAGCAACCTCAAACTCCTGGGCTCAAGCGATCCTCCCACCTCAGCCTCCCGAGTAGCTGGAACTACAGGCATGCGCCACCATGCCCGGCTAATTTTTTTTCTATATATTTTTAGTTGGCCAATTAATTTCTTTGTATTTTTAGCAGAGACAGGGTCTCGCTCTTGTTCAAGCTGTTTTCGAACTCCTGACCTTGAGCGATCCTCCCACCTCAGCCTCCCAGAGTGCTAGGATTACAGGCGTGAGCCACCACGCCCGGCCTTGCATCATTGTTTTAACTCAAGAGTGTGGGTTTTGGAGGCAAATGGCCAGGTTTTGAATCTGGTTTCACTACTTACTAGGAACCGGCTGGGTGACCTGGGTGAGTGATGTAACCTCTCTATGGCTGTTTTCCAGTTTTCAAAATTAAAATAATATCTATTTCAGAGGGATGGGAGGATTAAATTAAAATGATTCATTTGAAGAACTTAGCCAAATATTTAGTATACAGCAAGCACTCAACAATTGTTGGACGTACATATTCACCTTTAAAATAATTTTAAAATCCCTTGATAATGCAGTTGGAAGGTGGCAGAATTCTTCACCCAGCCCAAGTTCCCAGATAGGAGTTGAGTAAATGTCTCAGTGCCTGAGTCGGGGGAGTAGAGAGAATGTGGAAGGGAGGGCGATGCGGGCAGGAAGCTCACACTCGGGGAGCGGGAAGGCAATAAGTGAGTCCCTGTGTGGCCAGGATTCTTCCAGTCTAATCTCCTTAGATTGGCACCAAACAACCTAGGGGATTCCTGGAATTGCTGCTCCTATTCTAGGCATCTTAGCCAACCAAAGCTCAGAATTGTCCCCGCGGATATTTAAGTCATAGCTGCAAACAACCACCAGGAGGCAGCAACCTGCAGCTGAAGCAGGGGCGTGGTGGATGCCACAGCCAGCCCCTTGGGAGCACCTGGCCTCCCGCGGCTGCTCAATTTTACCCCCCTTATTTCATTAATATCACAGTTATGTGACTCCATGAACCCAACCGTACGTAATGTATTGAGGTGGAGTTACACTGTTACACTATAATACTATACTAATTTTCTTTTTTATAGATAAGGTCTTGGTGTTGCCCAGGTTATGGCATGATCATAGCTCACTGTAACCTGGAACTCCTGGCCTCAAGCGATCCTCCCTCCTTGGGCATCCAAAATGCGGGGATTACAGGTGTGAGCTACTGAGCCCAGGCTGCTATTCCAATTTTTAAAACGAAAATTCTATGACCATCTCCATAGACATCTAAAAACCATTTGACCAAATTAACTTCTCCTTCTAATTTTCTTTTTAAAAAACTCTCACTAAACCAGAAATTAAATAGTCTTGCCATGATAAAAAGTATTTTTTATACACCCCAAAATTCTTTTTCCAGAAATCACAGCAAACATCCTACTTAGTGGTAAATTCTTAGAGCAGCAGTTCCAACACCACCCTGTAGAACGGGGTGTAACAGGACATGTTAACCAGTAAGGCACCGCACGATTGATGGTGAAACTAGTTTAAGACACGCTACTTAGGTTATCACCCTCTTGGACAGTAACAAGGTAAATTAACTTCAAATTTTCCAATTACTGCTGAAGTAAAGAAACAAATTTGTCTTTGTTTAAGCCAGCATATTCTAAAGTTATTTGGATGCAGGACATATTTTTCTCAATAAAACTATCAGCATCCTGTGGACCAGTGTTGTTCAGATGCCAGTTTTGGAAATATCACATTAGAGTCTTTGTATTCAAGGTACCGACATTTTGAGGGTGCCTGCTATCACAACTGTCACTTGCCTTCACTCTAGGGGTGCCACCCAAGTGAATAAGAAAGGATGGGTACACAGGTTGGCGAGGCACAGACAAAATTCTCATTATTGCAGATAACGTGTTTGTGCACCCTGAGAAGTCAAGAGAATAGAATGAAGAACTAGGAGAACTAATCAGAGCATTGATTAAAGAGGCTGACACAAGATGATAAATACATCAAGACCCATGGCTGTCTTCTACGCCAGCAATAGCAAGTTAGAGAGCGTCAGGGGAACAAAAAAGAATATGCTAGCAAAACACGAGCAAAGATACATGCTGAAGTCGGACGAAAGACATTTTAAAAAGGCTTGAATCAATGTAGAAATGGATCTTGTTCTTGAACTGTACTGTAAAAGTGTCAATCCTCCCTCAAGTAATCTATAAATTTGATGTGATTTCAATGAAAGTCTCTACGGGAATTTTTTTATCTTGAGACACTGATTCTGCAGTTCATCCGGTAGAGTAATTGCACAGAATGGTCCAGAAATTTGGGAAGTGAAAGGATAGAGACGGGGGGACTTGCCTTCCAAAGTTAGCTCAAATACTATAAAACTAAGCTAATTAAAATACTGATACACAATTTGGCAAATAGATCAGGAGAGCTCTCCAAAAAAGGCCCAGAAATAAAACAGCCATGCATCTGCGGTGTCGTTGTCGAGGCTTTAGGAGCTGCAAAGAGCAGAACCCATTCAAGTTAGTTTAATCAAAACCAGGGGATTTTTGGGAGAATGTTAGAGTATCTCACAGAATCCAGGTAAAAGTTGCACGACTTTGCTTCAGAATGGGCAGGAGCCTGGGCCGTGCCAGCATGTCATCAGCAAGGGCGTGTATCCTTCAGGGGGTGCTTCCTGTCAACACAGTCCCTGCCTCCATCTCTCCTTCCGCCTGTCTTTCATTTCAAACCTCAAGCTGCTTGGTTCTCCCCGGCCCAGGTGGTTCATTCCTGACCCCATTAGACATGGGCTGGGGTTCAGGAATGTTCCCCCAGATGGAGAGGGGAGCCGTTTTCAGAGGAGCATGAAGGTGGCTCCGTGGCTAACTTGTGCTCTCCCCAGACGCTTCCAACCCCATTTGAGAAAACTGAACCTGGGGTCTTCCTCCACCAACCCGAGCCTTCTCCCAGGGTCCTTTATTTCAGAAGACACTGAGGAGCAGAGCAAGAAGCCAGGGGCCCCCCGTCCCTTTGCTCTTCCCATCCCACCTGTCCAGCTGGCCACAAAGTCCAGTTGATTTTATCCCCTAGATGTTTCTAGAATCTATCCACTTTTTTCCATCTCTCCTGCCATCGCTCTAGTTTAAGGACTTGTCTTATTTCACCTGGACCACTTCAGTGGCCTCTTGGTAGGCACGTCTGCCCTCTGCCAACACCCGCCACAGTGCAATCGTGATCCCTGCGCACCCTTTAGCGCTCACTCAACACGGCTTCACCAAGGTGGGGGGGGCCCTGGCTGCACCAGGTCAGCTGCCTGTCGCTCGCTTTCCTTCTTGCCAATTCCGTGCAGCCCTTAGCACAAGGCTAAATGCATCATTAACTGAATAATCGTTTAAAGGCAAGTTGACTGAGGTATAATTTGTATACAGTAGAATTCACCCTTGTTCAGTGCTCAGGTCTCTGAGGCTGAATAAACACACACAGGTGTGGAACTACCACTACAATCGGGATACACAATATTCCTGCCACCCCAGAAGGTTCCCTTGTGTCCCTTAGAGCCAGTCCCCTCCCTGGCCCAAACCCCTGGACCCACTGGTCTGATTTCTGTAATTGTAGTTTGCCTTTCACAAGATGTCATACAAGTGCAATCTGGAGTGTGCAGCCTTTTGAGTCTGGCTTCTTGCACTTGGTCGCCGTATTACAATTTAGTGCTTGTCTTCTTTGTCAGAATGTAACCTCTGCAGAGCAAGGAACCACATCTGACTCCAGGACTACTGTGTCACCATGGTCTAGCAGGGTGTTGTTGCTCAACCTTTTTTTTTCCCCACTATTCATCCTTTAAGGAGGAAATTTTAATTTAATTTAAATTCTCCCAGATGAGAGAAATAAAATGCCAAGGGGTAAGGTTTGGTGTAGAAGGGCTGAGCTTTGGAGGGTGTCTTAGCTCCGGCTGCTATAACAGACTACCGTAGATTGGGCAGCTTAAATACCATTTACCTCTCACAGTTACGGAGGCTGCGGAGTCCAAGATCAAGGTGTCCGATGAGGACCCAATTCCTATTCTGTAGGTTGCTCTCTTCTTGCTGTGTCCTCACATGACAGAGCAGAGAGATTCTACGTCCTCCCATTTTCATACGGCATTAATCCCATCATGAGGGCCCTACCTGAGGACCTAATCTAATCCTAATTACCTCCTCAAAGCCCCACCCCCAACTACCATCACACTGGGGGGTGGGATTTCAACATATGGATTTGGGGGGGTACAAACATCCAGTCCACAACAGAGGGCCACAGATATATCCCCACTGATATGCAAGCCCCATTGAGCTTGCACAACTTAGCACATAGTAGGAGTTCAACAAACGTTTGTGAATTAATGAGAGAATGCTTACAGACATTGCCACATGGTGGCACCCCCCCAAGAGATCCAGCTCATCTCATGGGAAGGCACTGCTGGGTTTCAAACAGGGCTGGGAGTGACTGTCACCCAGATGTGGAGACATCCCCTTCTCTGACAACCCCACCAGTAACTACAAGGTGCCATGTTAGTGGCTTTGGAAGTGAAGCCCCACATCCAGGTACTCAGGACATAATCAAATCTGGGCTTGTGGAAGTGCACTCTGGCCCCCGGGAGAGAGACAGGTCGGAAGGAATGAGAAGGAAGGAGGGATAGAAACGGGAGTAGTTTGGACTCGCATAGTGGCAGTGGGAATGAAGACAGGCGTTCTTGAGAACTGTTTAGAAAACAGAAACAGAACTTGCTGGTGAGTGAGTTGCAGAAACGGGGAGGGAGGGTAAACATTCAGATTTCTAGCCTGGGCACAGGGAGATGGTGGTGCCACCACTAAGTCAGGACACCTGGTTTGCCAGGGGCTGGGAGGACAGGAAGTTCAGTTATGGACTCTTGAGGTTGACGTAGCTTTGGGTTATTCAAGTGCAGTGTCCAGGGGGCTGTTGATTACGCAGCTACGGTGTTCAAGAGAGCTGTCAGAGGCAGAAGGAAGAGTGTGGGAACATTCAATTTAGAGGGTAACCCAGGCCATGGGAATGGATCACCTTAGCGGAAAGCAAGTAGCATGAGAAGAAAGGATGTCACAGGGCAGCCACCTGGACAGCAGCAACCCTGAGGGGTGCCAGTATGAGGAAGACGTACCAGGGTGACATTAGCCATTACTGAAGCACTGACATTTAGTCTGTAGCCAGTTTTTTGTTGTTGGTTATTTTGCTTTGATTTTACTAGGACAAACAATGCTGTCACGAATATCTCCGTGCAGAAAGCCTTTGCTGTGTATAGGATTATTTTCTCAGGACTTGGTGACTGACTGGATGCAGAGTGTGACAGAGACAGAGAAGTCAGGGGTGAGTCTCAGGTTGTCCACTTGGGCCCCGGGTGGGTGCTGGGATGGCCAATCGGAAGGAGAAATTGGTTTGGCGTAAAGTGCTGAGTGTGGTTTTGCTCTCTGAGTTTGAGGAACCGTGATGCATCAGAGCGTCAGGTGTCAATGGCTCCGTTGTGTTTGCAGATCTGAGCCCAGGGGAGAGGCCTGCGTTGCAGGCGGGAAGGGCTGCAGCAGCAGTTCCTGACCTTGAAGTGGAGGGAGCACTGCAGCACGGAGGAGGCATGTCTCTGGAGGGCCCAGGAACCCGCATCCGCATCCTCTCCACTCACCTCGGATCACGGCGGCAGCCGCAGTGGACAGTCTCACATGAGCACAGACTCCCCCACACTGACAGGGTCACCTTGAGCACACACCACATGTCTTTCCCCTTTTCCAATGCCATGGCGGTGTGTTCAGCCTGTATTCAAGGGCCACCTGGAAATGCAGGGAGCTGGTGCCCCTGGAGACATCCTTCGCCCAGTGGTGGCAGGAGTCAATGGATCAGTGCTCTGTCCCCATCCTCTGGGCAGATAATTTGGGAGGCATTCAGCACCCCTCACAGAGGCCCTGGAAGGGAGGAGCCCCTGCTGCAGACAGCTGCAACCTCAGCCATGCATCCTTGCTCTGACCTTTCCTCCTTCCTTCCTGCATTCTCCGTGTCCCCTCACCCTGGGACTGCATTCCAAGTAAACTTGTTCCCAAGCCCTTGTCCTGGGCTGTGCTAGTGGGATGCTGGAGGACGGGCTCAATGGTGCCCACTCCATGTCCCATCACAAAGGAAAGGATGCAGCTTGCTCCCCGCACCCACCACCCATCCCCAGCTTTCACTCCCTTTTGGTACCTGCAGGGCAGATGTGTCCCTGGGCAGGCAGCTGTTCCTTCCTTGGGTGGGGACAGAGGGGAGCTCTTTTTTGGAGAGGTGAACAGCTAGAAAATCAGTGTGTTGGTGAGGGGAATTTGCCAGGATGCACTTGCAACCTGATATAATGAAGAGTGACTAGTTCCTGCCTCTGTGTCTGCACCATGTGGGACACAGAGGGCATCAGAGAGTTTAGTGGACCAGGCGGCACCCATGCTGGGGTCCAGGGAACGCACTTCATTCATTTATTTATCCATTCATTCATTCACTCAACAACTATTTAGCAAGCACCCACAATGTGCCAGGCTATGTTCCCAGTGAACCGCACTGGGCTCCCTCCAGGTAGCCAGAACAGGTGTTCCCTGACTCTCAGAAACTTTGGGCCCCAAACGCCCAAAACCCATGACCTTGAGTCCTAGAGCACTCACCCGCATGCTGCATTTGGCCTCCAGTGCTGCCTTTGACTTCCATGCTGCAGTAGATATGTACTGGGGTGTCTTCCCCCAAACTCCGGTAATTCTTCTTTTGGCCACCCACGAAGGGGACCATGTTTGTGTTACACAGGCCTCCCCCTGGCCAGAGGGAAACTCTGACCAAGCTGGGCCAATGAAATTCTGGGAATGTGGAGCATGGGACACTAGGACATGTTCCAGGTGGTGCTGGAACAGCAGACCATGGCAGAGAAAGCCTGTCTGCAGAAGGAGAAGCAGAGACAAGAGAGGAAAGTCCACATTTCTGCCCCGATTCCAGACCTTTTCATGTCCCCAGTCCCAGTGCATGTCTTGCTCTCCGATTCCATGAAATATTCCCATATCCTTCTAAGAATGCTCCTACCTTCCCCTAATCGAGTTTATGTCAATTCTGTGACTTAGAAGCCAGCAGGCCTGGAGCTTCTTTTCCTCATCTCCCTTGCGTCTTCTTACCTGCCCCATCATGGGTCGTGCACACCTGGGCATCACTGACCAGAAAGCATCTGAAGACGGGGGCAGGGGACAACTGCCTGATGCCTCTGGTGCTGGGAACGGCCCGTGGTACTCCCTTGCAGAGTCCTCACCCTCTAGCCTGGAGGCCGAGGCCACCACCGCAATGAGGCTGCATCAGGCCTAAGGCCCCACAGCTGACCATAAAGAGAAGGCAAGAGGGGGGTGGGGGCGGGGTTTTCAACAGGCTGACTGAGGTTTATCTGCACACGGTCCAGAATCCTGACTCTGAACCAGAGCTTAGGCCTTTCCAAAAATGTCTCCCGGAGGCTGCTGGGAGAGGGAAGAATGGAAGGGAGGCTTCCAGGCTCCGGAGTGAAGCTCTCGCGCAGGTGACCCATGCCCTCCCTGGCCACCTTCCCAGCTCTCCATTGCCCCTAGAGCTGGTGAGCAGGGCCCCGCCCAAACCCAGGAGGACGCTCCATCATCCCCTGAATGTCCTCCACACCCGCCTCACAGGCCCAGGCCGCTCACCTGTCCCGGACCAGTTGCAATAGCGCCACCTCCAGGCCATCCTGGAGAAGTGCATTTCCCGCGGCCCACGCCAGGATCCCTTGTCAGGCGGGGAGGCAGGGACAGGGGTTGGGCTGACGCTGCTGGCTGACGGCGACAGGGGTGGTAATACCTCAAGGGGTGGCGCTGAGGGCACAGTGAGACAACCACACAACACACTGGAACGTGCCTGGCCCGGCCAGAACCCAAGAACCAGCTCTGCTATCGTACGGATGACACAGTTGTTTGGAAAATCCCCAAACATCCAACAATTTCTGAGCTTTATGAAAACCTTATACAAGTCCTCTGTCCCCTTTCTTTCCTCTGTTGCCTTGGACCTTGGATGCACAGAATGAGATCGACCACGATCGTCAGTCAGCTCACAGTCACTACCGGCCACTTACGTGCTCCCTTCGTTTTTGTCTCTTTCATCCTCCTCCTCCAACCCACTCCCTTTTCTCCCCCTCTCGCCACAGGCAAACCTTCTCTTGTCAGTGTGTGTGTGGACATCCACGGAAACACACATTGCAGCATTTATCAGCAGTATTTGCCAGACGTGTTCTTTGGTGTTCCATTCTTCTGATCTTCGGTGCTAATCACACGTCATTCCAGTTCATCCCACTGAACTGGGGCACGGCTCCACCGTTTGGCTATGCCACCTGTGCCTTACCCATTGCTTTATGCGTGGGCACTTAGGTTATTTCCAGCCCTTGGCCAGTAGCAGTAAACGCTTTCAGGAATATCCTCAGGCAAGAGTCTTTGCCTACCTGTGTGCTAGTAGCCGGGGGATGTGTACCCAGAAGTGGAACCGCCAGAGCACGGGGCGGGGTGGAGAGTGTACGCTCAACTGTTGCACACCAGTTCACCTTGCTCTAGGACCAGGCTTCCTGAGTCCCTGCATCAGACCAGCATGCATCTGTCTGATGGTTATAAATGGATGTCACCGTCACTTCCCTCTCCTTTTCCATCCTAGCTGTCCCTCCTGGATGAGCTGCAGAGGGGATTGGTGAGGCCTCCTATATACCAGGTACGCAGTTACCTTCTAAGGCAAGTGGCTTTAACTGCTGATGTACCTCCCCACACCCCATCACTCACTAACATCCATGCACTGTGCTCTGTTAGGGAGGTGACACAGGCACTAACTTGGCCACAGCCAGTTGGACAGGGGATGGTGCATGAGTCCAAAGACAAACCAAGGTGCATGGCCAGCCCCAGGGTTGCCCCAAGAACTCCACCCAGACTTAGGGTGTTGATCAGCCAATCAAATGCAGCTTGCGTGCCCACTGCCTCTCTCTAGGAAGTAGAAATGTGCAATGAACAACAGCCATGTGGGGGATTTCATTTGGGCTGCTGTCCTGAGCCTGTGTTAGCATCTTCTTGGTTGTCTATGAGGCCAGATGGGCCACTGTGGTGTAGGACAAACTAGGGTCTGGAACTGGGTGGCAATGTCCCCTTCAAGCTCCAAAGCACTAGTGCTTTTGCAAATAGGCTTTCAGAGTCAAAAGCTCTGGAGTCAGAATGTGCTGGGTTCGAGTCCCAGCTTAGCCAGCTGGCAGGCTGTTGTAATGACACAGACACAGTACACATGAAGTGCTCAGCACGGTTCCGGGCACGTGCTAAGCCTCAAAATGGCAATCTATTATTATTGACAACCTATAACATAGGAAACACATTCTCTACCTTATGAATAATGAAAGTGATACCCAAAGAGGCTGAGTAACTTGCAGGAAAATAGAATCCAATCTCAGGCCCATCCTTCTGGACTCTTCTATTCACTTCCCACCTTCTCAGGCTGCCTGACTTCATCAACTCTTGTCCTCTGCCAGGACCCTGGGCTGAGTCTAGCGCTAGATGCCTTCACGGAGGCTCCAGGCCCAGGTCCCAGAGTGGGAGACCAGGCCCCCTTGGCAGGGGTCCCTCAGGGAGTGGGAGGCCCAGGACAGGCAGGCCGGGCTACAGGAGGCTCCCAGGTGCTGGGGAAGGCACTGCCTGGCCCTTCTCCAAGCACATTTAGAGCCAACTCAAGGGAAACCCTGATTCTGTCAGTGCTGGCACGCCTGGGGCACGAGCATTGGAGACATTAAATATTAAACACGTCGGCTGCCTTCCAAGCTTGGTAATTAAAACTCTTATTTCATATTTTATGCAGGATGGACGGGGAGGTCACAGGCTGCTCTAAGAGGTTTCATAGTTCCTTGTTCACAGCTGAAGTGGGTCTTCTGAAGAAAACCTCCCTCTCACTTGGGACCCTCCTGCCCTATTTATAAAGTGATTTCCTGGGAGGGAGGCCAGGGAGCAGAGGTCTGAAGGTTTCCAGGGTGTACGGCCCATGCGGGACTCCCAGCAGGGTCTCCGGCTCTCCTTCTGCTTCTCCAAAATGGGTCTGTGTTCCCAGGGGGCTTCGGAGGGCTCGGCCTCAGACCCGTCACCGCTGCTGCAAGCGCAGCCTGGGAGCTGCTCTTGGCTTTGCAACCCCAGAGGGAAGGATGGTCAAGGCCGCAGAGGAGGGCTGGAGTGGAAGTGGGGGTGGGGGAGGTCTTCCCTTAGCTTCCAGCGCCATCTGGTGCCCGTACTCTAAACTGCAGCTGGCCCAGAGACCCGCTGGAGACCAATTCTGAGTTCTGGGCAGGGGGCGAGAGGAGGGGATCAAAGAAAATCAGGCCTAGTGCTTCCAGAAACATTTTAGAAACACAATTTAGGCTTTTAAATTGTTCGCTCCATTATTATCTACGGTCGAGGGAGAAATTAGACTCAGACTCAGATCTTGGGGGATGCAACCCTGTGTGATAACTCAGATGTGCGTAGTAACCCTGGCAGCCCGTGGCTGCGTGTTCACCGTGTGCATTCATTATCTCCATGCGAGTGCTATGGTTGCCCTGTTGTGCCCATTTCACAGATGAAAACACTCAGCCTGAGTGAACCCCAAAGCCAGAGAACTTTCTTGAACTTCCTTCCCTCACCCCATAGTCAGTTGTGCAAGTCCTATCCTCTGACTTCCAGAACACACCACAGACCCTCACCTTTGACCCATCATTGTTACCCCTCCTTCCAAGTCATGTTCACCTCTCCCTGGACCTCTGCAAAAGTTTCCCAACAGGATCCCCACGACTCCCTCATCCTCTACAATCCATTCTTCACACAATAACCAATCTGATCTTAAGACATGAATCAGGCTGGGCACGGTGGCTCACGCCTGTAATCCCAGCACTTTGAGAGGCTGAGGCAGGAGGATTGCTTGAGGCTGAGAGATTGAGGTTGCAGTGAGCTATGATGACACCACTGCACTCTAGCCCAGGTGACAGAGTGAGACCCTGTCTCAAACAAAAAGATGGGAATCAGGTCACATTCATCACTTGCTGGAAATCTTGATCACTCCCATTGTCTAGAAAATAAATTCTAAGCTCCTTGCTGTATTCAAAAAGGCCCTGTACACTCTAGATGAGGCTGGGATCCTCTCGCACCCCTATCCCCCTCTGCATGTCCCACTCTCCAGCCACGTGGGCCTCTCATTTCCACAAACACACCAGGATCTTTCTCACCTCAGCCCTTTTGCAGAGGCTGTTCCCCTGTCTGCAGTGCTGTTCCCTTCACTTCTCCTCTAATTAAAAACGCTCCATGCCATGGGAACAACTCACAGAGTCCTTTCCTGACCACCCTCTCTGAAGACCTGCCCTGACATTTTTTATCCTAATCCCTTGTTTTTCATCGTCATAGAATACATTGCTACTTGCAACAGCTGTTTTTATGTGCTCCCTTTTGTTAAATTGTCTCCCAAACTAGAATGTAAATTCCAAGCAGGCAGGGGACACGCCTGTTTTGTTCACCATCACACAGGGCCTGGCGCACAGTAGGTATGACATAAATATCCCTGGGATGAACGGAAAAGCACTGTGCTAGGGCGAGGGCAGGGTGCCCCGGGAGAAAAGAGGAGGGCAGAAAACCAAGACAGGGGCCAGAGGAGCTTTCCAGAAGAAGTGGGCGTTCAGCAAGACCTGAAAAGGAGGAGGGGCTCAGGGAAGAGGAAGCAGCTGGGAGGAGCGTCCCAGGCAAAGGGAACAGCGGTGAAAGCCTCGTAAGCTGGGAGGATGCCCAGCGCCGTTCGGAAACTAAACGTGGAAAGACTGGACGATTGGACTTGGACTTCGGCCTCAGGGCCACAGGCGACAAGAAGTGGGAGGAGCGTGAACACACCCCTCCGCTGCACTCTGAAGCACCCGTTGAGGCTAGAGGCAGGATGACCTGTTAGGAGGCCGCTGCTGGAGGCAGGTGACAGATGAAGGCGGGGCTGTCCTGAACTAGGGCACAGAGGCAGGAGTGGACACAAGCCGGTGGATGTGGGAGACAGAAGCTGGGAGTCGAGTCCAGAGGCCTTGGGAGCAGATCAGATGGGAGCTGTGAAGGAAAGAGTAGTATTCAGTGACGCATTCTGCATCTGGAGGTGGCATTTGCTGAGACGAGGCCCAGGCCTCTCCCACCCACGTCCTGCTGGCCAAGAGCAGTCAAGGGTGGGGAGCCCTCTTGCCTTCCGTGGGAAGGGCCGCGACGTTACGTGGTGAAGGGTGCAGACAGTGGGTGCGTGTGAGGAACCGGGCCGGGGACGCCCAGCTTCCCCATTCGCAGTAACGCGCAGTGCGCGGGGCGCAGCCGTCGTCTCCTCCCGCACGCGTGCCCCTCGCCCGCTGGGCCATTCCAGCTTCCCGGCCCTTGCGGGGACTCCGAGTACGCCGTGACTGTCATAGAGAGAGCCAGAGGGCTCCTCGGATCTGTGCAATAAGCCTCGAGAGTGAGGCAGGAGGAAAGCCGCGGGGCGGACGCGAAGTCCGCCTGTCCCAGCCGCTCCCGAGGCCTCGCTGTTCCCGGCCTCGGTTCCTCTCCGTAAGCCCTCGGAGGGGCCTAGGCTGGCAGTGACGAGCTCCAACATCCATTTTTCTGGCCAAGAATAACCGAGTCGCTCTCAAGAACAACACGTAGCAGGTGCCAGGACCTCTCGTAATGACAATAGGGCTTCAGCACGAGGAGAGACAAAGACCAGAGAGGGGCAGGGGAGCCCAGAAATAGACCCCCCACACAGACATCCGGTATGTGACAGATGTGCCCCACAGAGCAGTGGGGAAAGGAGGGGCTTCCGTAAGTAATTTTGGAACAACTGGGTATCCACAGGGAAAAAGAGAAATGGGCCTCTACCGCCACCACCCGCAACAGTGCAAAGTGCGCGCAGGGCTCAAGGGGGATCTGGAACCGGGAACTGCAGAGCTATCGGGAACCATGGTGGCTCTTCTGACCCTATCCCCCTTCTCCTCCTCCCCACCTGATGTCTACAGAGCGTACTTTAGACACTGGGCACTGCAGTAAAGGCTTTTTGTGCGTTTTCATTGAGTCCCCACAACATTCCCCTGAGACCAGTATTATTATCCCATTTTACAGCTGAAGAAACTGAGGCTCGGAGATTAAGTCCTTTGCCCAAAGCTATATAAATCACAGGAGGTGGGGTTGGGATTTGAACTCAAATAGGGCAGTTCCAGAACCCACCGTGTTACCGCCCCTCCTGGAAGCAAGGGGAAGTTGTGTGACTGGAGCCCGGGGTAGGGGGGTGGGATTGGGGCTTTGGAGGCTAGAAGGTGAAGGTGGGGGGCGTACACCTGGAGAGGGGGTAGAACCAGACTGTCGAGGGTCTAGAATGCCAGCCAGGGAGCTTGTCCCCCTTCTCCAGGCGAGAGAGTGGGGCGGCCCCGGGAAGCCAGAGTTGCACCTGCAAGTCCCGCCTCAGGCTGCTCGGGCGTCAGCTCTGCGAGAGGACTGTCCAGACGCAGCCTTCGCCCTTATCCCTTAGGCCCTATGAGTGGCTCGGTTATGTCTTCCCTGCCCAGGTCATGTAGGAACCTGGCCTCACTGGACACCACATCAGGGGGAAGTGGAGAACCAGGAGGTAGGAGAGCCAGATCCATTAGAAAGTTCTGGTTGGAAAAAAGCAGAAACCCATTTGAATTGGCTGAGGTCCTGGAGTGGGGATTCAACGTTTTAAAACTGAAAATCAGAAATGCCACCAGGGCCCAGTAGGACCTGGAATCGGGAATTAGAGATCCAAGGGGAAATGAGTGGCTCCTAATCCTCCTTCTATGCCCCCTTCTTGGCTTCTTAATCAGGGTCCATGTGGCCGCTCCTCTATGCTGTTCCTGAAATCCTCTGCCTCCCCAGTCACCTGCATGCTGATGAGTCCCATGTCTCTGCCCGAAGATCAGTCTGCTCCCTGAACCCAGAACTCATACCCAACCACCTCCCGGACACGGCATTCAGATAGCCCACCACCACCTCAAACGCAGCCTGTCCCAAACTAAACTCATCTCCCTTGGCCAGGCCCGGTGGTCCACGCCAGTAATCCTAGCACTCTGGGAGGCCAAGGCGGGAAGATCTCTTGAGCTCAGGAGTTCGAGACCAGCCTGAGCAAGAGCAAGACCCCCATCTCTACTAAAAATAGAAAAATTAGCCTGGCATTGTGGCTCGCACCTATAGTTCCAGCTACTCGGCAGGCAGAAGGATCACTTGAGCCCAGGAGTTTGAGGTTGCTGTGAGCTGTGATGATGCCATGGCACTCTAGCCTGGGCAACAGAGCCAGACACTGTCTCAAAAAAAAAAAAAAAAGTAAATTCATCCACTTGCCCCAAACTTCTCCTTATCCTGTGTCCCCTGCAGTGAGTGGCACCACCCTCCACCCAGTGCTCTTGCTCCCTCACTCCCACGTTCAAGAGTCACCAAGTTCTGCTAATTCTTTCTCTTAAGTGGCCCTCAAGTCTGCCACTTCCTCTAAATCTCCAAGCCACCATCTTAACATGTCTCACATGGACAACTGCCATTGCGGCTCTTTGCCAGTCTCTCCCCCTTGGCTCTTAAAACACAAAGTGGGCGTGCCGCTGCTCAGTCACTGGCACCGGGATAAACTGGGAGTCCAAAAACAAACCCACACATTTTTGGTCAATTGATTTTCAAGGGTACCAAAATGATTCAGTGGAAGAAAGTTGAGATTTTCCAACAAATGGTGCTGGGACAACTGGGTACCAAATACAAAAGAATGAAGTTGGACCTTACCTCACACCATAAACAAAAATTAATTAAAAATTGTTCAAAGATCTAAATGTAAGAGCTAAAACTATCAACCTTTTAGAAGAAAACGTAGGTGTAAATCTTTGTGAACTTGGATTAGGCAATAGTTTCTTGTGTATAAACACCAAAGTATAAGCAATGCAAGGCAAAATAGATACATTGGATTTCATCAAAAGTAAAGGTTTTGTGCTTCAGAGGACACTATTGAGAAAGTAAATGTATTTGCAAATCATATACAAGGGTCTATTATCCAGAATACATAAAGAATTACTATAACTCAACAATAAAAATGCAAATAAACCAATTTTAAAATGATCGAAGGATCTGAATAGATACTTCTCCAAATATACACAAACGCCCAATAAGCACATGAAAAGATTCTCAACATCGTTGATCACTAGGGGAATGCACGTCAAAACCACAGTGAGACGTTTTACACCTGCTACGTTGGCTATAATAAAAAATATGGACAATAACAAGTGTTGGCGGGATGTGGGGAAATTGGAATGCTTATACATTGCTTGTGGGAATGGAAAATAGAGCAGCTACTGTGAAAAACAGTTCGGCAGTTCCTCAAAAAGTTAAACATTCAGTTACCATATGAGCCAGCAAGTTCACATCTTAGGAATAGATTCAAGAAATTCGAAAACAAATGATGTCCACGCAAAAACCTGTACATGAATATTCATAGCAGCATTATTCGTAGCAGCCAAAAGTCTGGAAATTCCCCAGATGTCTGGGATATTACTAATATTTAGCTATGAAAATAAAGTGCTGATATGTGTAACAGGGATAATCTTAGAAACATGCTAAGTGGAAGAAGCCAGACACGAGATGCGATTTCATTTATAAGAAATGTCCAGGATGAGCAAACCAAAGAGACGGAAAGTAGAGAAGCGGTTTCCAGGGGCTCGCGGACGGAGGAGCAGGCAGTGACTGCCGACGGGCACGGGATTCCTTTCGGGATGATGAACCTGTTCTCGAATTAGGTAGTGGTGACGGTTGAACAACTTTACGAATATGCCAAAAACCACTGAATTGTACACTTTAAAAGGGTGAAGATTATGGTATGTGGAATTATATCTCAATCTTTAAAAAAAAAACCTTCGGCGGCTCCCTGGGGCCCGCAGGACCCTTTATGATCTAGCCCCTGCCTATGCTTCCAGCCCAGTCCCCCATTAGTCCTTCTGTTGATCACTTTGCTCAGAGAAGCAGAACCCCTCGGGATGGTTTTTAAGGGATTTGACATTGGGGTTTGACGTTAGATCATGGAATGTGGGTAGGTGGTTTTTCTAAGTCGGTGGACCCTGTGTCTGAATGTGTGAGCTGCAACAGCACCTGTGTGAGCACAGCCAAGGCTGCTGCCTCATCCCCGCCTTCCTCATCGGATGTTAATCTCTCCCGACGCCAACCCAGTCCCAGAACCACGTGGGGAAGGGCACTCTGGGCAACACAGGCCAGCCACCGGGGCTCTTCTCACATGCGTCCTCTGCACACGCTCCCCACTCCTCTTCTCACCCACTCATTCCTACTCCTTGGATCTCGGCTACCCGCAGGAAACCTCTCTGGCCCTTCCTCCAGACTTGGACAAGCCCCTCCTCCAGCCTCCCATGGTTGACTTTATGAGATCCACCTCGTACGGTTGTGGAAGTTGCACACAACTCCGAGGGCACAGTTCACATTCATAGTCATCACGGATGCACATCTTTATACAATTCTTCCTACGAACGGCAATCAAGTGGCTGGAGCAAGGGGCATCTTGTTCACTCTAACGCAGTGTTCATAGGCCTCTGTGAGGCTGACTGTGCTTCCTTTATCTCAGGGGACAGTGGTACCTGGCTTCTAGACTGTTTCCCTTCCTAGACTGTGAGCCCCACCTGGCAGGAACCATGTCAGAGCAGCTCAGTGTGAGGTTCCCAGCATTTAGCACAGGGCCTGGCATACAACAGACTCTCAATGTTCATAAAACAAAGAAATGAATGACTGTCTGCAGGACCAGAGAGGAATGGCAGGAGAGAGTGCAGAAAGATGGATGAGCTGGGCTGGAGGCAGAAAGAAGGGGCAATTTGTTAGAGGCAAGGTAGCTTAGAGTATAGATTGGGGAGCCAGGCTCCTATCTCCATCACTTACCAGCTGTGTGACCTCAGTAAGTTACTTCACCCCCTGTGTGTCAATTTGTTCATCTGTAAAAATAGAGATAAGAATAAGAGTAGAAGAATTCACTGGGCTAATGTTTGCAAAATGCATAGATAGCAGTATACAAATGTTTGTTAAAATAAACACATGTATGCGTGCATGCATCATACATACACAAACAGACAACTAAATCGAAGGAAAGATGAATTGTTTTGTGTCTCTCTCAAAGCCAGGGCAAAAGGCAGGCCCTCTAGAGAGGTCGGTGCTGGGGTTCCTCACGTGAGTGCCGGGAAGGCAGTATAGTGCTTCCACGCTGGAAGTACATAGGTTTAAAAGCATCAAGACAAATGCTCCAGCTGGTAAGAACATTCAGAGGGTATTGCATTAGCATACTGTTAGTTAAGGAATTATAGCTCTTAGGATACCAGCTTCTGCACAATAAAATGATTTTTAAAACATTTTAAAAACCTGATTAAAACATAATGCTCTGTTTAGTTACTGCCATGGAATGTTTTGTTTGCAAATTGCAGCCTTGCGGATTTAATTTACTTTCTGCTGACACCCATATTAGACATGACGGACCAAGCAGGCACGGCAAGGCTGCAGGCTCCAGAGCAGCGTCATGGGGACATGAGCTTGTGGGCTCCGCCACTGAACCTTTGTGGAAGAGGTGGCACAGCCAGGCTGCTCCGCTACACCTGCAGGGCCCTGAGGGTCTCACAATGGCCTGCACACCCATGATCCTTCCTGTAGGCTCCTCTTACCATGTAGGGTTTGGGGCTTGGCAGCAGACTGCGCGCTGAGAGCAGAGACTGAAAACTGGTGATCCGAGGACCAAGTTCTGCCACCTGATTGTTTGCCTGGCTCACACCATGATTTCAAAAAATCTGAGCCAACATTTAAAAATCAGATCTCACTTAAAAATCTGGATGTTTTGCAATTCTTGAAAAATGGGAAGAACTGACAATGCTGGCCTGTTGTTGTCATGGCAACAAAAGGCTGGAGTATGAAAGGTCATGTGCTTTCCATTTGTCACAATCTCTACCATTCCCCACTGCCTCCCTCACATTGAAAGCCTGTTTGTTGGCTAGGCACAGTGGCTCACACCTGTAATCCTAGCACTTTGGGATGCCCAGGTGGGAGGATCACTTGAGGCCAGGAGTTTGAGACCAGCCTGGGCAATAGTGAGATCCCATCTCTAAAAATATTAAAAATTGGCTGGTGGTGTATGCCTATAGTCTCAGCTACTTGGGAGGCTGAGGCAGGAGGATTGCTTGAGCCTCAGAGTTGGAGGTTGCAGCCAGCTATGATGACACCAGTGCACTGCAGCCTGGGCAATAGTGAGATCCTATTTAAAAAAAAAAATAAAAAAGAAAAAAAAAACTGTTTGTTGGTGCATGTGAGCTATTGCTTCTTCTTTGGGTAGATAAACATCTCCTGACTCCATAGACATCATTCAGGGTGCCAGCAGGAAACAGATGGCACACTCAAGCTGGGTAATTGAGGAAAGTTTAGTAATGGGAATACTTATAAAGGTATGGCCAGAGTTTAGGGAAAGCAACCAGGAATGAATGATTCAGTACCCCAAGCGCTGCTAACACTGGGGAGCTGTTACCACCCTAAGTCAGAAGGGGTGCAGGGAGGGGCCTGGAGAGAGAGAGCGACTGATTGAGCCAAGGCTGTGGTCCAGGGCTGCAGCCAGCCCGTGGTGACTCCAGGGGAAGGGAAATAAGCCTCCAAGTGTGACTCTCCCCTCTCCAATCTCCTCTAGGGCTCCTAGGGGCCACACCAGCTGGAAGCAAGCAGACAGAGGAGCCCATATAAGTCAGCCTCCCAGGACACCGGCATGGGGAGGCAGAGAGGATCTGAGGGAGGGGCCACATGGAAGAAAGCTAGTGTGTCCTTCAAAAGTGGCAAGACAAAAAAACACACAGAGAGTGGCAAATGTTTAAGGACAAATAAGATAATGCATAGCTTTGTGTGGAAGTTAAAAATATGTATCCTTATACATTGATTGATTGATTGATTGCTAGCTCTGTGACCCAGGCTGCAGTGCAGTGGCATGATCCTGGCTCATTGCAGCCTCGAACTGTGTGGAGAGAAGCCATGCTCATCTAGAGATGCAGTTTAAAGAGAAAGAATACATCATTGCTATTTTAATCCACCAAGTTGGAAGTTGTTATTATCTAACAATGGCTAACCGATACACTTGCCTTTTGCCTCTGCAGCCCCTAATCTCAGACAGCTCTCGGCTGAGGCTTGCATTTAAAAAACACATTGAGGTTCTCAGTTACACGGAATAGCCTTCCTAAGATTATTTCCTCTAGCAAATTCTACCTTAGAAGATGGTCATAGGTTTAAAACACAATCTTTTATTTTTTGTTATGATTGGTTTATCAGTTGGAAATACATTTGGCTGAAAGTAAGAGAAAATCTCCAAAACAGTGGCTTAAATAAGCAGTTTGTTTATTCTTTCTCAATAGATACATACATATGGATAATACAGATCTACAGAGAGATATCTTTGATATACGTATTATCAATTTTTCCAGTATCTGTCAATTTATTAGTCTTTTCAAAAAACTAACTTTAGGCTCTATTGGTCTTCCTTATTGAATCTATCTAATTTTCTATCTAATTAATATATGATCTTGTCTTTCTTATGTCCTTCCTTTTATTTTCCTTGAGTTTACTTTGTTTCTTTTTTATAACCTTTTAAGTAATTTACTCATTAACTTACATCATATTTCTTATAAGCAAATTGGAAGATATAAATTTCCCTCTTAAAACTCTTCTTCTGACAATGCAGATTTGGAATGTAGTATTTCCATTAGCATTCAATTATAAATATTTTTAAATTTTCATTGTGATTTCATTTTCTAACCTATTCTTTTCATATGTGTTGTTAATATAGAGAATATTTTTGACTTATTTTTTGTCATCAATTCCTTAATTTCATTGAGGTTAGAGACATAGTCTATATGACTCCATTTCCTTGAAATTTGCTTTATAGCCTAGCATGCAAGTTCTATAAATGCTCTAAACATGTCATAAAATGGCATACATTCTCCAATTCTTATATGCAGAGTTCTATGTATGTCCTGTCTTAATCCATTTGTACTATTATAATGAAACATGTGAGACTGGGTATTTTATAAATAGCATAAATTTATTGCCATAGTTATGGAGACTACAAAGTTCAATATCAAGTCACCTTGAACGCTGCGTCCTCACATGGCAGGAGGATGGAAGGAGAAAAAGGGCAAAAAATTATGAACAGCTTCCCAGAACTTGTTTTATAAGGTCATTAATCCCATTCACAGGGGAGGGACCCTTATGACCTAATCACCTTCCCAAAAGCCCCACCTGCTCATACCAGCACCTTAGTGATTAGGTTTCAACATATGAACGTTGGAGGGACACATACACACAAACCATGGCAACTAATGCGTTCCACAATCTCCACCATGATGGTGAGTTTGCCTATTTCTTCCTTTAGTTCTGTCAATGTTTATACATAGTTTAAAGCTATAGTATCATATGGATGCAATTTAGAATTATTACGTACTCCTGGTGAGTTGAACCTTTTCTCGTTATAAAGTCACCTATTGGTATTAGTCATCTTTTGCTAAGTTAGGCTGCTGTAACAGCATGGTAGCATGAATCATGGACTCGCTCTTAAAGTGCCCACCTAGAAGTGATGCATGTTTCATATTAGTCAAACAAAGCCACCTTGCCACACCTACCTTCAAAGTCTCGGTGGCTTACGACAATAGGATTAATTTCTCACTCATGTTATATATCCTTGGTGGGTCGCTTGTGGCACTACCCATTCTTTGTTCTATGCTATCTTTATGCAAGGACCCAAGCAGGAGGAGCAATCGATCCCATCTGGATGTTCTCTTTTTGTGTCGGAAAGAGCAATGGTTCTTAAAGCTCTGCTCAAGAGTGCACACGTAACTTCACTCACATTTTGGTGACCAAGCCTGACATCCACAGGGTGGGAAGTCAGGCCTCTCACAGGGACAGCCGGCACATTATTGGGAACAATAATACAATCCAGCACGATATTTCTAGCAAAGCTTTTTGCTTTATGGTTTATCCAATGTTAATATAAGTTAACCTGCATAGAGTCTTTTTTAAGACAGCGTCTCCCTCTGCCCTCCGGGCTAGTGTGCAGTGGTGTCATCACAGCTCACCGCAATCTCAAACTCCTGGGCTCAAGCGATCCTCCTGCTTCAGTCTTCCAAGTAGCTAGAATTACAGGCATGAGCCACCATGCCCAGCCTCTTTTACCTTTCATTTACTTCAAATTTTCTTTATGTTTGTTGTTAAACAGCGTATATCTTGATTTTTTTTTAAGAAGTCTTATGTTACTGTCAGGGTGGCAGTCTGCCCTTGGTTCCTGGTGTCCTCTTGGCTGAAGAATGACCAGACACACCAAAGTGTCAAGTCCAGACTATTAATATTATCCTGGTCCTCTGACTCCTTGCTTGGAAAAATCACCAGCAGGGCAAATGCAATGGAATAACCTCAGGCAGGAAGCAGTTTCACATGAGCAGCTCTTTAGTATAAAATAAAACAGATCTGTCTCCACAAGTGTCTCTGTCTGTCTGTCTCTCAATTCTCGGATGGTTTCCTTTCATTAGCCCAGTCTGGGAGCGGGCTCTCGAGAGGTGTGGGATGTTATCAAATGATCAACAGGTGTCCTCAAAATTCTATATATAGCTCTCTCTCCAAAAGCCCACCTGGGGGTGGAGGGGACAGTGAACCACAATGCAGATTCAAGCTAATGGCATGATAATTACCCTTAGGTTACTCTAGGTCAGTTTCTAAATTCTGTCATGCCTGGGTTGGGGAGTTCCTGGATTGATAAAGTGTGCCCTCCTTCCTCAGGTGTAGCAGTCACTCGGGATATGATTAAGGGAGCAAATGGGGTGCCTACCTTATCCTTCTTCCCAGGTGGAGCTTTGACAGCATCAAAGCAGGAAGCCCTTGTCCTGAGAAGAGCCGGAGATCCTACCTACCTAACATTACTATCTGTATTTTAACTAAGTTTAGAGTTTTTTAAATATATGTTTATTGTGATTACGGATACATCTGAATTTTTCCATTTCATTTTGTGCTTTGTATTTTTTCCACTTTTTATGTTCTCTTACTGCCACTATTTCCTTCCTTTTTTTCTGTCTTTCCTTCTTTTAAAAAAATTCTGCAATTTTCCTTCTTCTGCCTTAGCTTAGAACTCTGTTTTTATTATTTCACTGGTAACCCTCAAAGTTTTAACTTTCATATTTAATTAAAAGTCTAAACTCAGTCAACATTTTTATGGACAATGGAAGAACCTTGGATTGATTGAACTAATAACTTCAATTCTTCACCACTTCCTACACACAAACCTTTTGCCATAAACCCTCATAGCTCCCTCCTACTACAACTATGGACTCAGCCGTGTCACTTGCTCTGGTCAAGGAGAGGTAAGAAGAGCGTAGAAAATGTGCTTGTGCGTTTATATTTGCTTCCTTTTGCATCTCTGCCATTGCTACGAGAACTTGCCCAGGCTACCCAGCTGGTGAAGGAGAGGCACACGGAGCGGAGTCAAGGACCCCAGCCAAGGCCATCCCAGATACCCCAGTCATATGAGCAAGCCGAGCCAAGCTGAGCAGTGCTTCCTGACCCACTCATGGCAGACTCCAGATGTGTGAGCAATAAACAAATATAGTTGGATGCCTCTGAGGTTTTATATCTGTTATACAACAGAAAACTGACACATACTTTATAATAATTTAATCTCAATGATCCTTTTACACTTTATATATTATTGTTCCATTATTTTGGCTTTGTTTTTTAAATGGCTTTTTTAAATTCCTATAGTTGGTTTTTGCCCTTGATTTTTGTTTCTATCTACCCATGTTTGCCATTTATTTGCTCACCAGTCCTTATTTTTCCTCAGATCTTCCTCCTGGGATAATTTCATTTCTTCCTGAAATATATCTTCTAGAAGATCCTTTAATTAAGTTCTGTTGGTGGCTGGGCGTGGTGGCTCACGCCTGTAATCCTAGCACTCTGGGAGGCCGAGGCGGGTGGATCGCTCAAGGTCAGGAGTTCAAAACCAGCCTGAGCAACAGTGAGACCCCGTCTCTACTAAAAAAATAGAAAGAAATTAATTGGCCAACTAAAAATATATGGAAAAAATTAGCTGGGCATGGTGGCACATGCCTGTAGTCCCAGCTACTCGGGAGGCTGAGGCAGAAGGATTGCTTGAGCCCAGGAGTTTGAGGTTGCTGTGAGCTAGGCTGACGCCACGGCACTCACTCTAGCCCAGGCAACAGAGTGAGACTCT
>CAUYRT010000937.1:0-51601 GCA_963574885.1 Lepilemur ruficaudatus
ATAAGAACAATCACAAGATAAAAATGGAAATTAGGGAAAATATTCTACTCATTATGACATCCTATAAAACAATTTTAATTTTAACAAGAGTTACAAACCTAGATTTTAAAAACTATAAAGCTCTATTGAAGTATATAAATATATAAACATGGAATGACAGCATGTTTTAGGGATAAAGGATCTAATCTTAAAATATCACTTTCCCAAAATTAATATATAAATTTGATGCAACCCTGATTTTATTTCCAAGGTGATTTTTTTGTTTGCTTGCTTGCTTTTTTTTTTTTTTTTTTTTAATTGAACTAAATGGCCTTAAAAGTTTTTATGGAAAAATGAGTGTCTGAAATAACAAATAGAATTATGGGAAAAGAATACTGAGGTGGGACTAATCTTACTAGTTGTTAAAACATACTACAAACTACTGAATCAAACTAAGAACTTAGTGATGAGGGGGCATGAAGCAAGAAAGACGACTCAACACAAACGAGGTAGGAAACAGAGATCTAGACCTGTGCTGAAACTGGTATTCCCTTCTATACTGGTCACATACTTTGTGTGTGTTTGTGTGTGTATGCTGTTTACAATTATGTATATTAACTTCTCATTAGATAGAATTTTTAACCCCAATTTTTTTATCTTAACATTAAAAAGCAGAATCTTAAATAATTATTGGGTCAAAAAATTATATGTTTTTAAAGAAATAAAAGTGAGAAAACTTAGAGGAAATTGGTCACATTTAGGGTGGTATGGCCATAGACAAAAATGAGAAAATTTAGAAGACTGTATGATACAACCAAAACAATATTCAGGAGAATATTCTTAGCCTTAAACTTTTTATTATTAAGAGGAAATAAAAATGCACTGTTCAATTTTAAAAGTTGCCTAGAAAACAAAACATGCATAAATTTTGTAATATTTATGACAAAGAGATTGATATCCTTAAATAATTGTTTGAGAGTTCTGCTTCCACTTAGGATAGGAAAAGCTGCAAGGGAATGTTACTCCCACATAAACAACCACCACCAAAAGGAAAAAATAAAGCCTGATAATCTACAAAATCAAAAACTTTTCTTGAGCCTCTCAGACGACAGAGATTGCAAAGCAATAGGTGACCTGAATTCCAAAGGATGGCAAACCCCTCCAAGGAGATGTAGGACACTCTAAACTGTTTTACCTTTGACAGAACATGGAGGAAAAACTAGCAGCCAAAAATGTGGGTAAGAAAACAACTGATATTTTGACATATTCTTACAGGCCAAATGCATGTGAAAATAACAGTAGAAACTCCAGAAACCCCACAAGAAGGGAGTCCACAGTGACTAACCAGCTTTCTTTCATGGACCTCAGTCTCAACTCATGAGAAAGATAGGAGACAGGGCAGGGACCAGATAGAGCACCCACCCCTGCTAGACATGTGTGCAGATTGGGAATGGCTGCCTCTGGAGGAGAAACACAAAACTCAGAACCTTTCCTCATTTAAAGCAAAACCCATTTGCCACTGGGGCAGGAGCCGGAAACCCTCTTAGCCCCAGTCCTCAGCAAAAGGTCAGCTGTCACTGTGGAGAGGTAGACTATAGCAAAAGCCATCTGCTGCTGATGGAGAGACCCAATCATGCCCAGAATTCTTGATTACAAAGCAAAAGTCTCTCACAAAAGGGACAGGGACAGGAAATTTGCTCTTGGAAGTTACAAGGCAGAGTTCAGCTGCCACAAGGGGAAGCGACAGGAGTGTGCAGCAAGTCCTACAGTTGAGGGTTAGGCCCCTCCGGCCTGCATAAGGCTGAGGTTGGAATAGGAGGCCCAGGAAAGCTACCCTGCTGCCACCATGAGCAATAGCACACTACTTGTGGGAGGTGAGCAGAAGAGTGAATAGAGAAACATCCCCACCTAGACTCCCATGGCCAGGTGTGCAGGGCCAGCTGAAAGTTGAGGGTGGAACAAGAACACTGAGGAAAAACCCTCCAGCATCCCTGGCCTCACACTAATAAAAGATAGCAGTCCGGAGGAATTTTAAATCAGTAGTATGATAATGACAACTACAGCAACAACAAAGCCCAAACCTACCTCAACTACTGACTAGATTTACTCGACTGTCCACCTAATGACCCAACAGACGAAGAAGCACTCCCATTTTCAGAAGTAAATTCTATTTACATCAGTCATTATTATTCTCTGACATTTAATATCCGGCATTCAGTCAAACTTACAAGGCAGTAAAAAAGAAAAAAGAAAAAAGAAAAAAAGACCCATTTTTAAGAGATAAAACAGTAAACAGAACCAGACTGAGAGATGGCCCAGAGGTTGAAACTATCAAAAGGAACTTTAAAATACTATGATATATGTTGAAGGATTTAGTGTAAAATGTGTCCAACATGCATGAACAGATAGGAAATTTCAGCAGTGAGAAGGAAACTATAAAAAAAGAATAAAATGAATATACTAAAAACTAAAAACATGCTATCATGGATGAAGAATATCTTCAATTGCCTGAACAACAGACTAGACACAGAATTAGTGAACTTGGATATTGGCCAATAAAAATTTTTCCAAATGAAATACTGAATTTCAAAGGGTGACAAGCCCCTCTGAGGAGAGATGGGACAGAGGAACAAAAGAGTGAAAAAGTGGGGAAAAAATAGAGCAGAGCATCCAACAGCTGTGAGATAATTTGAAATAGTATATGTGTAATTGAAGACACAGAAGGAGAACAGAGAAAATGTAAGAAGAAATATTTGAAAAGATAATTGCTGAGAGTTTTCCAAAATTAATGAAAGACAACAAATCGCCCTAAATGTTTAGAGAAGCCCCAGCAGAACATACACAAAGAAAAGCATATATAAGCACATCCTAGTCAAATTGTTGGAAAACATAGATAAGGAGAAAATCTTGAATGCAACTGCAGAAAAAAAGAAACATTACATACAAAGAACAAAGATAAAAATTACAAAATTACGTCATTACAAAAATGAGCAAAACCATCAAAAACTATACAAACCAGAAGACAATGGTGCAACTTCTTTAAAGTACTGAAAGATAATATATAATGATTCTGTCTTGAAAAAATAAGTAAACATTTATATATTAAATATTTTATATGTAAATTATATATTTACACATCTATATATATTACTGAAAGAAAGAAAAACTGTCATCCTAGAGTGCTATTCACCTGGCAAAATATCTTTCACAAATGCAGGTAAAATAAAAACTTTATAAGACCAAAAAAATAAGAGAATTTGTTGCCAGCAGACCTGAACTATAAAAAATCTTAAAGGACATTCTTCAAGCAGAAGGAAAATAATGTCAAATGAGAATATGGATCTACACAAAGAGAAAACTTGGAAAACTCATACATTGTATAAAATGGTACAGTCTCTGTGGAAAACAGTTTGGCAGTTCCTCAAAAAGTTAAAAACAGAATTACCATATGACCCAGTAATTCCACTCCTAGGTATATACCCAAGAGAACTGAAAACAGGCATTCACAGAAAAACTTGTACATAAATGTTCATAACAGAATTATTCACAATAACCAAAAAGTGGAAACAACCCAACATCCAGCCGCTGATTAATGGATCAAAAAAATTGGTATGTCCACACAATGGAGTATTAAGAGGAATGAAGTACTCTCACATGCTACAATATGGATGAATCTTAAAAACACTATTCAAAGTCAAAGAAGCCACACATAAAAGGCTACATATTATAGGATTATGTGTACATAAATCATCCAGGATAGGCAAATCCATAGAAACAAAGTAGAATAGTGGTTTCCAGGGTCTGGGGAAAGAAAAGAATGCATATGGGATTTCTTTTCAGGATGATGAAAAAGTTACAAAATTAGATAGTGGTGATGGTTGCACAAACTTGTGAATATACTAAAAAGCACTGAATTGTATACTTTAAAAGGCTGGATTTCAGGGTATGTAAGTTATATCTCAATTTTTAAAATGAAGAAATAATAAAACACTGCTTTTCATCTATGAGAATGACAAACGACACTCATATTGTTGGGACTATGGGAAAAAAGACACATACATTGCTTATGTTCCTTGTCAAAGGCAACTCAGCACCATGTATTAAAATGCTTTAAAAATGCATGTGGTCTCTTAGCAATTCCAAGATTTTATTGTAAGGTAATAACTGAAGGTGTGTGCTAGGATGTATGAAAAGGAATGTTCTTCACGGAATCATTTATAAAGTGAAAATTAGAAAACCTCTGTCCAAAAATAGAGGGTTATTTATATAATTATAATTCACTTAACAGTAAACAGATAATTATATCATATTTTTACTTATTGACATGGAAATCTATCCAAATACAATCTCAAGTGGAATAAAAGCAGGATAAAAAATGTTGCATATAGTTTGATCTATATCAGTAAATATGTAAATTTAGTCATTATAGTATGAAAGATACGAAACTAAGTATTAACAATAGTTTTCTCTGGACAGTATGTTAAGTGATTTTTTTTGTGTGTGAATCTATATTGTCTAATTTTTCTGCAATTAACATGTACTGCTTTTATAAAAAAAAGAAATACTAAAATTTCAAAACACATATATCAAGCCTAACATCACCCCTGGCATTATATACCCCTGAAATGATACACTAAGGATGGCACCACCTATGTTATATTCCTGCCAAAAAATCTAACCTAATTATGTGGAAACAAATACAAAGTTAGGGACATTCTGCAAAATGTGTCATGGACTCTTCAAATGTCAGCAACATAAGAGGAAAAAGAAAGGCTGGGAGACTGTTCTAGATTAAAGACCACTAAAGAAATATTATAACTAAATACAATTCATAATCCGTGATTATGTTCAGCTCAGTGAATGAAAATAAGCCCACAGCAAAACACAACTTCATGAAATTTGTTAAAGACAAAGAAAAGAATAACAAGCTTCTAGAAAGGAAAAAACAATGATCACATGCAAACAAACCATAAATCAGAATGGCTTAAGGCTGCTCAACACAAACACTCTGAAGCCAGAAGGCAAGGGAGCAATGCCTTCAAAATTCAGAAGGAAAATTATTTTCCAAAATAGAATTCTAAACCCAGCCAAATCACCAGTTAAGTATGAGAGTAGAATAAAGAAATTTTCAGACATGTAAGAGCCCCAAAAGTTAATCTTTCTCAAAAAGTCACTGAAAACTGCTTTCTTCCTGAGCAAGGAAATAAAACAATAAAGAAAAAGAAACATTAAATCCGAAAATGGGAGAAGCAGCATGAAATAAGCAAAAGGAATTTCTAGGATGATGACGAACTGAGATGCCAGGATGACCTCTGGGCTAGAGGGCAACCTGTCCAGACTGAATCTACATGACCCAAATAATGAGTACAATGAGGTCTCTCACTGCTTCGTCCTCTAGCTCTGCATGACCTTTTTAACCTTATGAAATATTGGATGATGTGTTCTACCAAAAGGGAAGAAATTAAGAAAAAAGATCAGACAGTCAAAAAATAGGAACTATAACCCAAGAGAAAGGCAGAGAGTTTCAATAATGACAACAAATGATGTCCCCAGACAATAGTTATGCAGCAGGCCTAGGGAGAAATCAGCCCAAATCAAAGAAAAATGGAAGTCTCTGGTAAAGAGGTTTCCATGAAAAAAAAATCAGAGTTGCTATACTCTATTATGAAACTGACCTCATAGAAATTGTATGGAGGGACTATTTGGAGGTATAGGAAGAATTAGCTATGGTAACAATAAAAAGTAAGAAAAGGCAATTATTAACTTCAAGAAAACCAAAAAGAAAATAATGAGATTTGCAATATATTATATCTCTCAGCTGAGAATATTTTCATTTTATAATAATGTAAACTCCAAATACAGGTCTAACTAACTCCAAATTACATTATTACTGTACTAATAGTATGGGAACAGGGAAACAGTGGGGACAGAGGTGTGAGTGGTAAATCTTTATCCTTATCTAATAAAAAGTTAATAGATAATATCTAAAATTGTTGCATCAATAAATAGCATTACTCACTTACTATTTAGAATTATGGAAATAAGTAAATGCCACAAGCAATAGCAAACAGAATCTACATTTGTTCCCTCTAGAAGAGGGGATAAAGAAGCCAAGATGTATAGGACAAGAAACCCTGTATGTTATCAGTCTTCTAGTTCTATTTGACTTTCAGAATTATGTGCATGTATTATTTTGATAAGAGTTAGTTTTAAAATCAATGTCTCATCACATCTCTCTAAAGTTAAGTTCTGTGAAATGTAATTTCACTGGTAGAGTCTCATTTTATAATATACAAGGGCATTTCAACAAACTTGAGGCAAATTATCTTGAAAAATATTGACACAGGTACTGGCTAGGAGAATCAATGCATGATGGGCATTGCTCAGAGAAAGCTCCTTGGAAGAAGCGGATTATAAACTAGGATGATGTGTCTCTGAGGAGTGTGCAAATTAAACCAGGATTTTAGATTTTCTAAAGCTATCACTCTATCTCTTTCTTAAATGCCCCACCAAGAACGGTTATTCCTACATCTCCACAAGAGTTTCCTTGGGCTCCTCTGGATGATATTGGCATAGGTACCAAAGGCATTTTTTCTTAGGTGATGGATCTATAGTCAAGACAGGAATTTATGCTCAAAGTTATCTGAAATGCATCATATATCCATCAATTAATCAACACAACACATATTCACTGATAACCTACCATGTGTCAGACCCAGCGCAAGGCACTGGACATACAATGATGAAAATAATGAAGATCTCTGGCCAAGGACAACAGTTTAGGAAAAGCGATTCCTACAGCAACTGGCAAGATTATAATCTGTACCCACCAAATCCTCCCATCCTGTGCATCTCAAAGTTCCAAATGTTTCCTCAGCCTGGAAATGTGAACCCTAGCAAACGCCCACACCTCCCTGGCCCCCAGACCAGGAAGTACATACAGGAATTTCTCTTTTCACCATGATGAACGTGGAAGGTGCACAAAAGACAAATTGATGCTTCTAACAGGAAAACTAAAATTTGTTTGTGAGGAGGCAGGGCTAAAATGAAAGAGGCAGCATTTAATCTAAACCATTTCCTGTGACTTGGATTTCTTTTTTAAAAATTGGCCGCCTTATCATTTTCTTAGTCACCTCTTCTCTAGGCTTATTGGAGGCGTAGTCCCTCCTAGCAACCTCCCATCTGCTGGAAAACAGAATCAAGAGAATGGGGAGCGTGATGACACATCCCTCACTGGATGAAAATATTAGGGGGAAAGCAAGAAATGTACTACCTATTTGCATAAAACCAATTAATGCCCTCTTCAGACTGATGAAATGAATTTTACAACACCGAGAGAGCAGCTGTGACCCACGGCTTCTAGTAACGAGGAGGATTTGGAACAAGCTGCAAACCACTGCCACTCCCAAAGGCAACATCACTGACTTGAGTACTCTCTAATTAAAACACTCTCATTGTTGGGCAGAACACGACACATCTTTATCAAAGCTTTATCTCATAGGTCTTCTATTTGCTCAAAACGCTATTAAGTTTCTTGTGTTTTTGTTTTTCTCATGCTAGTGCAGATTCGTGGCATTTCAAACCACATTTTTAAAAAATCAAAACTAAGGTTTATCCTATGATTTTCCTACTGGCAATCACGAAACCATCGGGGCGGGTGGGAAAGGTGTACATTCTCAGTCCGGAGCTGCCTCTCTCCCGTGTTGGTCCGGGGGATAACATCAGCCTTTACCGTGTCCAAGCAAAGTGACCTTCTGTCCTGCTGTGCTTTACACGTAAACAGCGAACGGGTGAGGTCCCCAGAGCCTGGAGGTGGTGGCTCCCGCAAGGGCAGCGTCGGGGGCCACTGCAGAGAAGGGAAGAGGATCCGCTGGGATTGGGAGGGGAGACGCGGAGAAGGTGGAGAATAGGAATCATGCGTGTTCCTCGAGTGTACAACCCACATTTGAGTGACAAATGACGAGGACAACCTACAAAAACAACTAAGCGCAAATCCGCCCGAATGCATCTCCCTTTCTGTGCGAGTGCCTTTTCAACTAACTTTGGGAACTCAAAGACCCAGCGTCGCTCCCCGCGCCGCCTCGCCTCCACTCTGATTTCCCGCGTCCTGCCCGCCCTCTTCGTGCCTCCTCTTCCTCCGGGCTAAGCATGGAGGACTCCTTTATCCCCTCAACTCTGCCGCCTGCGCCCAACCTCTCCGCACCCATCTTGCTGGGCTGGGGTCTCAACCTGACTTCCGGGCAGGGAGCCCCTGCCCCCGGGCCGCCCAGCCGCCGCGTCCGCCTGGCCTGCCTGGGGGTCATCCTGGTCGTGGCGGTGGCAGGCAACACCACGGTGCTGTGCCGCCTGTGCGGCGGCGGCGGGCCCTGGGCGGGTCCCAAGCGTCGCAAGATGGACTTCCTCCTGGTGCAGCTGGCCCTGGCCGACCTGTACGCGTGCGGGGGCACCGCGCTGTCGCAGCTGGCCTGGGAGCTGCTGGGAGAGCCCCGCAGGGCCGCGGGCGACCTGGCGTGTCGCTTCCTGCAGCTGCTGCAGGCATCCGGCCGGGGCGCCTCCGCCCACCTCGTGGTGCTCATCGCCCTCGAGCGCCAGCGCGCTGTGCGCCGTCCTCAGGGCCGGCCGCTGCCCGCGCGCGCCCTCGCCGCCCTGGGCTGGCTGCTGGCGCTGCTGCTGGCGCTGCCCCCGGCCTTCGTGGTGCGCGGGGGCACCTCCTCGCCGCCGCCCGCCGTGCCCCCGACCCCCGCCCGCGCCTGGCCCGGGGAGCGTCGCTGCCGCAGCATCTTCGAAGCTCTGCCGCGCTGGCACCTGCAGGTCTACGCGCTCTACGAGGTCGTCGCGGGCTTCGCCGCGCCTGTCGCGGTCCTGGGCATCGCCTGCGGCCGCCTGCTCTGCGTCTGGTGGCGGCACCGGCCCCAGGCCCCCGCGGGTGCGGAGTCCTCGTCGGCGAGTCCCAGCCGAGCCCCCGCGCCCAACGCGCTGCCCCGCGCCAAGGTGCAGAGCCTCAAGATGAGCCTGGTGCTGGCGCTGCTGTTCGTGGGCTGCGAGCTGCCCTACTTTGCCGCCCGGCTGGCGGCCGCGTGGTCGTCCGGGCCCGCAGGAGACTGGGAGGGAGAGGGCCTGTCGTTGACGCTGCGCGTCGTGGGGGTGGCCGACAGCGCTCTCAACCCCTTCGTCTACCTCTTCTTCCAGGCGGCCGACGGCCGGCTCTGGCGGCGGCTGTGGAGGCGCCTGGGCGCTCTCTGCTGCGCGCGGGAGGGAGTCGCGGAGGACGAGGAGGGGGTCGGGGGCCACCAGGCGCTCCACCGCTACCGCTGGCCCCACCCGCATTATCACCACGCTCGCCGGGAGCAGGGGGAAGAGGGCTGCTGGCGCCCACCCCCGCCGCGCCCCAGACCCCTGCCTTGCTCCTGTGAAAGCGCCTTCTAGTGATCGATGGTCAGAAACAGGTCGTCGGTTGCAGTGGCGCAGGCTCCAGGGAACACGAGGCCGCCCAGGGTCTGTCTAGACCACCACGGGCAGGATGGTCTCTGAGAGAGAGAGACACGGAAGCTCTCTTCCCCCACTCGTCTATTATATTTCCTTCTAATGTTTACATTTTCCTACACTCTTCTGATTTCTTCCCTCCAGTTTCTCTCACATTTCCCGATTTGGAGACGAGAGAGTGGGCCATTGGGAAGTTGAAAAACAGTTACAGAGTTATTTTTGCAAATTTTTTTACACTCTTATAGTGTTCTAGATAAGACCATTTATTTTAGCTAAATTGCCAAACTTTCATTATTTGCTGTGTTGTCATCTATTTTTACTTATTTTTGAATCGTGCTAAATCAAGTGTACCTTTGGGACCAGCGAGTTTGCCTTTCTTTCCAGGAGGAAAATCCCCACATTGCTCTGCCTAGGGAGACGGAGAATTATGCTAGTAATACTGTCAGAAATGTAATCATGCTGTCACTTCAAAGCCACAGAGTATTTGTAAAATAACATTTCCCACGGAACAATTAGTACTTTTTTTTTTTTACATTGTAATGTGTTTTCTCAGAAGTAAATCAGTGTGGCCTTTATTTCCAGTCTAGCTTCTATTTCAATAGAAACTGGGACTGTAGGATGAAAGCATAAAAGCTTCCCTTGGTCCCTTTCAAATATGCCTGGTTTCTGCAGTAAATTGTTTCTGTGCCCAAACCAGCCTCTAAAGCTGCCATGTAGTGCCCAGATGGAGCCTCTTAGTGCAAAGTACCCAGCAAACCAAAGAACAGAAGCACCAAGGTGGGGCTTATGGGTGGGGCTCACTGTCCCAGATGGAGCCTCAGGGAGATTTGCAGCTGGGAAGGAAGCTGAAACCTCAGGATGTTGCATGCATATACAAAACTCCCTTTTAAAAAATGAATTCAATGTCTGTTGGTGTGCAATACTGCAACAAGGTCAAGGAGCAGATTTGATTGGTAACCTCCTCTTCTTAACTATTCTTGGTTCTAAAAAGAAGTGGCAACACTGATGACAATATATCCATGTGTTTACCCAGTGACTTTGATCTTGAGAATCTGAAGCTTTCCATTATGTCGTTTCTTGTTCATGCACTAATAAAAGACTAAGATGCAGAAAGGGGAAACAGTTGGTGAAAACTTTTTTTATAGAGCCAGTGCTCTCTGAGGGCTCTTTGTTTTGTTCACTGATATATCCCAAATGCTTAAAAATGCTTCACACAATACATATTTGTTGCCTAATCCATCATATGAGTTATTCATCATCATCAGGCAGAGATAGAATAGATAAAAGATATACAAAAAGAAATTGCTAAGCTTGGCTTACCTTCCTCCAAAATTTTGGCAACAGATATCACAGAGTTATAGATTTTCTTTCTCTCTTTTCTCCTCCCCACCTTGCTGAAGACGCTGTGGTTTGCAAAATACCAAGAATAATTCAGGCAAAGAAAGAATACAGTTGTCTTCTTGAACCTAAGTTTGGGTTATGGCATTATTTTTATTTATTAATAAACATTTATTACCTGCTTCTTTTGTGCCAGATAATATGCTAGGCATTGGAGATGCTAAGATAAGACAGCTTTTCTCTCAAAGACCTTATAGTCAAATATAAGAGGAAATTAATCTTGAAATTACACGGCAGTGTCATATATGTTTTAATAGTCCAGTAAGGGTGCTGGGAGCACTGAGAAGGACATCTGACAACCTTCGGAACTGAGTGGGATGGGGGAGAATTAGGAAAGTCTCACCAAAAGAGGCTGTGTCTTGAAGGCTGGGTTGGGGGTGACCCAACAGGTCAGGGAGGGTGTTCTGGGCAATGGGAATAGCATTTGTAAAGAGATAGAACATAGCATGGTCAAGTAATGACAATAATTGAAATGTCTAGCATTGAGGTGCCTGTGCAGCCTGACCTAATGGGATATTTGGTCAGAGAGACTTGACTTGGACCCACTGAAGACAGGTCTGTGTGCCAGGCCAAGAAAACAAAAAGTAGCTTTTGAAGAATTTAATCAGAGTTGTAATAAAATCAAATTTGAATTTTGGAAAAATCATTTCAACAATGGCATGAGGGATCAACAAATTGAAAGGGTAGGAATACCTGGAGGCAGAGATTGAAGCAAAAGCTCAGAGAGTCCTCAAAGTGTGATTTGTAATGTTGCACCACTTACAATGCTTTCAACTGAGAGAATTTAAGGCAGCTGAGTCAGGTTCTCTGTTGAGACTACCCTAACAGAAAAGCTAATTCAGCTGGCTTCAACTTATTTTCTCACATGAAGTCCAGTGATAGGGCTGCTCCAGTGTTGGTTAATTAAGTAGCTTAACTTCATAATTAAGAGCTATGATGGTTATGGTGGCAACTTGGCTGTGTTAAGGGATGCCCAGCTTGCTGGTAAAACATTTCTGGGTGTGCCAGAAGAGATTAACATTGAATCAGTAGATTGAGTGAAGAAGATTTGTCCTCACCAATGTTGGCAGGAACCATCCAATCTGTTGAGGGCCTACCCAATTAGAACAAAAAGGTGAAGGAAGTGCAAATTCACTCTCTCTTCTTGGGCTGGGACATCCATCGTCTCCTGCCCTTAGATAGCGAAGCTTCTGTTATTGGGCCCCCATACTCCAGGTCTCATACTAGCAGCAGCACCGCCACCCCCAACCTGGTTCCCAGGCCCTCAGACTCAGACTAAATTATATCACCAGCTTTCCCGGTTCTCAGCTTGCAGACAGCATATGGCAGGACTTCTCAGCCTCCTTAAGCACACAAGCCAATTCCCATAATAAATCTCCTCTTATACCCTTGACTAATACAAAGATTCAGATCTTTTTCATCTTTTCATTCTGCCACCCTGAGCAGTGGACTTGACACTCAGGCCAGTTCCCCTTGAGATCACAAATGGCTGCTATAGTGTCAGGCATCACGTTCAAACATAACAAAGTCCAGAAGAAGAAGAATTTCCCCCTTTTTGCTGTCTTTATAAGAATGAAGAAACATTTATCAGAAGTCCCCAACAGACCATCCTAGATGGCTTGTTGGCCATGCCTTTATCATATGTCCATATCTGGAACCTTTCATTGCAAGGGAAATGGGTCCTCTATGATTGGCTTGGAGATGGAACTGAGGATATGAATTGTATGAGGTGGAGGATGGAAAAAACAAGGACCTACAGTAAGAAAGAAGGGAAAATGCTCATTGGGAGGGCAAGACCAAAACCTTTAAACAATTGTAAAAGTGTTAGAAATTGAGGTTTCAGCTGATTGCCAGCTAGAAATTTTGAGAATTCTCCAGCCAGACTGGAAATATAGAATGCCAATTCAAGACATGAATTCAAAATCTGATTAAACAGATTTTTTCCCTAGATTTTGTAGAAGACTTAGTTAAGCCCAGTTCATACCAAAATGCTTCTCTTCTGTAAGTAAGGAACTTCCTCTCATTTTAACTAAATCTGAAACTTGAAGGTAGAACTAGGGTACTTGGTTCCTATCCCTGGAGGCATTTGTGGGTTAAAAAATTTGAATGGCCATTCTGTTGGTGTTGACCCCAGGAATCCACATTCCTATAGGCAACCTAGAGATTCAGTTGTGTCCTAGTCCAAGGAGGCCCCTTAAATTTAGACTCTTGCTAGAGTAGAAATACTATTCACATCACATAGCAAAGGTAAATAAGCAGGCTGGCCATGAAATTGTCCTCTTTTCTAGATATCACCCAAATAGGAAACAACTAGAGAAGAAACCAGATCCATATGATTGGAGTTTAGAAGGAATTTAAATGATCTCGTAAAATAGAGAAATACCATCCCCCTACCCATTGTACATTCCCCTTGGAGTTAGATTTTAACAAAACCACTGCACACAGGCCTGAACTACAGAACTTAAGTGGTCACTTTTCATATAGATGAAGATGTGAACACATGTTCACATGAACACCAGAGTTGAGCAATGTGGCATTCCTGATTTTAATAGAACTTTAAAGACCAAATGCAAAGAATTCTATATCTTTAAAATAAGAACTCAGTGACACATAGCTAAAAGAAGTAAACATGACCTATGACATAACTTGAAACAGAAAGGGTGTAGAAAAGAGCCAGGATCATAAATAAACCACAACTGGTGATTAGCTATAAATTACATACTAAGAATAGTCTGGCTTATTTGTGGAAGAGAGATTTAAAACAGTTTTTTTCTAAACTACTTCCTAGAAAATGTGGAAGAAGTTAGAAAACTTGAGGAGTTTTGCTTCCATTCCTAAAAATGTTCTGACTTGATGAAAGGGAAAATATTATAATAAGAATGAATTGTCTGGTTAAATTAAACAGATACTTTGCTGAGTTGGGAGGCAATGTAATATGTTCAGAGTATTCAGAATCTAAAGACCTAAACTTGACTTCCATCACTACACTTAGTACCTGTGTGACTTTAGGCAGTTTGCTGAATAGTTTTGAGTCTTGGTTTTCTCACCAGTAAAATGTGTGTTATACTATCTCCTTCATAGGATTAATGTATGTAAAATACTTGACTAGGTGGGGTTCTGGGAGTCTTGTTATTTGTCTCTTCAGAGTCCCTCAATACATGATAGCTATTGTTGTTTTCTAACACTGGGCTGTGAGAGAGAAAAATCCAGTTGACTAACAGTACACGAAGGGAAGCTGAAGATCTTGGAGAATCACCATGGCAAATCAATGCAACAATGGTGGTACTGGTAACAGAGAGTTAGGCCTTACCAAAGGTGTAGTGGGCATTGTTGATTGCCTTCCTAGCATCCATTTCTCCTTTTCTAACAGATCTCAGATTCTTACCCAAGTTCTATGCCTTTCTCGAACAGTCAATCGGGTGCTCTGAGGGAACCCTGGTGCTGACCCCGTCCCACGCCAAGGCTGGGCCTTGATTAGTCTAAGCCCATCAATGCAATTCCACCCCCTTCACTACCATGTCTTGCTCCGAAATGGTCATGGGACCCAGCAAAGGCCAATGAGCATGAAGAAGGCTTTTCAGGGCATCTAAGAAGGAAGCTCTTAACTCCTCTGGGAGAGGCATGAGAGTTAGCACATTCTCTGTCTCTCTCACACTGAAGGTAAATAAGGAAGCATGCAACCCTAATGGCTGCTGCAGCCACCTCTGACCAGGAGGGGAGCCAGCCAAAAGATGAAGTCAATACTGGGAAATGTGAGAGTGAAGAGACAGAAAACACTTAGGTCCTTAATGACCTCACTGAGATATCAGACCAAACACCACTGACGCTTAGCCATTGGATGTCCTGGTAAATCAGCCAATATATTCAATACCCCCAAAGCACAGGCAATCAAAGCAAAATTGGACAGATGGGATCACATCAAGCTAAAAAGCTTCTGCACAGCAAAGGAAAAAATCAACAAAGGGAAGACACAACCCACATAATGGGAGAAAATATTTGCAAACTACCTGTCTGACAAAGGATTAATAACTAGAATATATAAGGACCTCCAACAACTCAATACGAAAAAATCAATATATTTCCTTACCACTTAAAGCAATGGAGTTGAATTTTCTGTTATTTGTAGCAACAAGCAGTCTCTAACTGAAGTAGAAGCTTGGCAAGAAAAAGAGTCCCATTTTAGCCTATTGCATAATGGCTTATGTTCTTTATCAAAGAAGCAGGAACAGTCCAAGTGTACTTCTATTTAGTCCATCAACCAATAAGTACTGAGGCACTGTATTGGACATTGTATTGGGCAGAGTGGGACAAACCAGAGAAAATCAAATTTGTAACTCGTGCATTTTAAAAATATGTATTCTATGAAGAACTATAATTTTTATGATAAGCACTTTGTTGAGAAACTTCAACCTACAATTGTCTATGTTAAAGGACATTATTTGCATACTCTTTCCATTGCTAATTTTATTAATTAATTAGTTCAATTATTTGATATTTATTTATTAAAAATCCAACATATACAAAGCACTATATGAATTTTGTTATACACATAGATATATATTTATCACAGACATATGTTTTATTTAAAATTTAACTTTTGTGGCCTGGTGTAGTGGCTCATGCTTATAATCCTAACACTTTGGGAGGCCAAGGAGGGAGGATTGCTTGAGGCCAGGAGTTTGACACCAGCCTGAGCAACATAACAAGACCTCATCTCTACAAAAAATAGAAAAATATTAGTCAGATATGTGTGGTGGCACATGCTTATGGTTCCAGCTACTCAGGAGGCTGAAACAGGAGAATTGCTTGAGCCCAGGAGTTTGAGGTTGCAGTGAGCTATGATGACACCACTGCTCTCTAGCTCAATCAACAGAGCGAGGCTCCATCTCACAAAAAAAAAAAAACAAAAAAACTTTTGAGTTGAAACTTAGGACCAACTGTTGTTAATCTGTAGTATACAGATGATTAAAAATTTAGCCTGGATCATCATCCTTGAGGTTATACTAAGAGATAGGATTTGGGTAATGCCTACTACACATTCAGGAATCAGTATAAAAGCTTTGACCATCATCCATCTGGCCAATGAAGTCATGCTACTGAGCTAAGAGAATTAGACCTGCTCTTTCTCAAGTAGGATGAGTTTTTGAAGTACATTTTGAATTTTCTAAAAGATTTTTATTTTTTCACTGAGCCCTTATCATTATTGTTTATTTTTAAATGTAGCTACAAGAACTTGGCCTAGACAATGTGCATGTCCCAGAGTGCACTTTGTGAAGCAGCAGATGCTTCAGTGTTAACATTAATTTAAGGGAAAAAAAGAGTTTCATAGTCAAATGTTTGGAACACTAGGTTAAATAGGCTTCTTTCTTTTTTTCTTAACTTTTTATTATAAAATATACAGAAAAGTTAAAAGAATAATACAAAAGAACACCCACATATCCACCACTAAAATTCAACAGTTGTTAACATTTTGTCATATTTGCTTTTATGTATATAGAGTTGTTGGTGGTGAATAACTTGAAATCAGTTATAGACCACATGATATCATTATAATACTTCTTCTCTAAGCACGTGAGCATGCACCTTTTAAGACTGCGGTCCCCAACCCCCAGGCCACGGACCAATACCAGTTTGGGGCTTGTTAGGAACCAGGCCACATCACCACCTGAGCTCTGCCTCCTCCTACAACCATCTGTGGAAAAATTATCTTCCATTAAACCAGTCCCTGGTGCCAAAAAGTTTGGAGACCACTGTCCTAAGACATTTTTACATAACCACAAAATCGTTATTATACTAAAGAAAATTAATAATAATTTTCCTTAATATCATATAATATCCAGCCTACATTCAAATTTTCATTTTTTTCTCAATATAACTTATATAGATTTTTTATTTTGAACCAAAATCTGCTTACAGTTTATACACTGCATTTGATTATTATGTCTGTTTAGTCTCTTTTATCCTAAACAGTCTTCCTGACCTTTTTAAAAATGATATTGTGTTTTTAAAGAGACCAACCCAGTTGTCTTGTAGAATATCCCACATTCTAGATTTTTCTGAATATTCTCTCATAGTATCTTCTAATTTATTCCTCTCTCCTCAACCAGGTCTCTTTATAGCAGTACCTTTCAGAGACTTTAATATTTCGGTGGGCAAAATCCACTCTCCAAGTGGATGCCTTCTAGGAGAATATGCCATCTTCACAATAACCCTTTCTTTGGGAATTGTCCACACCTCCAAAACACACACACACACACACAGAGGCTCCCAACCACCACATATGGACTCGGTAATCCCATCTTTCAGGATAGTTCATTAAAATCATCCCCTTGAAGACTAGGACAAATATGACAGATTTAAGAGAGAGAAAGACTAGGAAAATCAGAATAAAATACTCAGAATTTTTAGGTGAGTTCAAAAGTGATACAGTTATTGTAGTTGCAGATATTGGTGATGCCTGCACCTTGAGCAAAGAGGCAAGAGAAATGTGCTGAGTTAGGGCTCCAGGGAAAGCACAAACAAGATGACATATATTAAAGTAGAGCCAGGCTGGGCGATACAGGTCAGGTTAAGATGTTTATCTAAGGGAAGGTTATCTCCTGTTGGAATCATTCAACTAAAGGAAATTTGGTTTGCACAGAGGATTTTTGGCGGGTTGACTAAGAAATAATATTCTAGGCTAGAAGCAAGGAGAAAGAAACAGGGAGGAAGGCAGGCACTCAGTTTTGGCAAACAGTGCATGTGGCAAAGAAAGAAAGAGACCAATTTAAGAAGCAAATTAAACTGTTACAAACCCAGCTGAGCTTTCCTAGAAGGAATTAGGGGCACAGCAGAGGGGACCGAAGCATTGAAGACATATTCCAGCATGCAAATCCTGGAACATTTAAGACTTGGGAAAAGGCAGTGTCTTGAAGAGCATGTGGCAGAGGTATCATTGCTCCCTAAGACCTGAGGAAGCCAGATTCAGAAGCATCAACAGCAGAGTCAGGAATGTGCCACAGGAGTACCCCAGCTGGAACAAATATGAGAAACACTGAGGCATCATCCCTACAAAGCAAATTGTGTGAATCTAAGTAAATCCACAACAAGAGGGGGTGACATCAGTCACTGTGTTCAGGACATAAAATGCTGCTCACAAGAGATGTGGAGACTTTCACATCAAATAATAGAGCCCACCCTCAATGCAGCACACACATGGCAGAAGCCCAGCCCCAGCAGTGTTAGATAAGAACAAACAGCCCTTACCCTTTGGGTTTCGTGTGAAAGGACTTCCATTAAACTAACACTACTGGACTTTCTCCCCTGTTGGGGTTGGAGGGGAGTCTATTGAAAATGAAACAAACAACAAAAACCAAAAACTTCTCCATATCTGAGTTCCAAACCAATGTCTAGGGAGAAATTGAGGTTTGGAGATTAATCTCTTGCAAGGTAAAGCCCAAAGATATCAAAATTCAAAGGATCAAAGTTCAAAAATCAAAATTTCCTGCACTTGTATGAAAAAAGTAAAGCTGTTCCCTATTTCTGATTCTGCACAGTCTCTACTGGAGGGGTTTCTGAAGCCGTTGGCAGCTGCAACTACAGCCTGTCTCTCCCTGAAATAGGTCGTTCCTTTAGCACCTTTGAGGTTCTATTTTTACAGTTATCATTTTTCTGATGAGCTTCACACTTTAAAAGGGTTAAAGGGTTAAAAATTTTCCTATAATTTTGTCCTTGCCTTAGCTATGTCTGCTCTCCAAGGTCTTTGTGACCTCTCTATCTCTGCTGAGACCCAACACGGCAAAATGAATATGTTCTGAAGATTGTTCAAGGTCAAGGAGCAGCAGCCTGCACCCTGAGGCTCACATCACCTATAGGCTGGGCCTTTGCTGGGCCCAAGTAAATTTGTGCATATTTGCTAAGTCTGGCTTGGTACAAATGGCCAATGCTTGGCTTCAGGCTCAGTGCAGACTACGTGATGTTTGCTGACCAACTTTCTTCTCCACCCCTCACTTATGGTCAGCTGTGTAGCATCTGCTTACTGCCGAGAACTTGGAGTTCCACCAGGAAGATAAAAATCAGGAGTGAACAGGAAGTGTTTCAGCTATTAAAATCTTCAACCTTCACTGACATCTCCTGGTATGTTCAGCTTAGCCCCTTTCTTATCCTTTGTACCAATCTGTTCACTTGCAGAGAGGGTATAATCTAGTCTGTCCCCTAAAGTGGCAGCAGTTTGCATACATAAATTTAATTCAGGAGGTAGGAGTTTGGATACATAAGTTTAATTCAGGAGGCTGTTAGCAAGTCCATTTGGCTGCACAGTTAAGCCACTCCAATTGAGATGTTTATAATTAAATAAAACTTACACTCTGAACCCTTTCTATATCTCTCAATTGGTTCCAAACTTGGGCAGGAAAGAAAGGTGTTATTGGGTCCTTTCAAAGTCTAACACAAATAAAACAAGGTGGTGACAACAGATAAGGAAGGAAGCAGTGTAAGGTGAAATATATTTTAGTTTAGGAAGTATAATTGGGAGGACTTGGTACTAGATTAGACATGGGGGGATGTTAGCAAGTCCCTAAGATCCCTTCACATTTGTCACTGGAAAGACTCATGGGACTCATTATAGTTATGCTAAGATTATTGCAGAATATGCTAAGGAGACACAGCTGGATCATAGAGAAAAAGGACACAGGCAGTGTGTAGAAGGATCCATGTGCAGCCTTCCTTATGCATCCTCCCTCTCATGGGGGATCATACAGAGTACATTCTTCCTCCAGTGTTGCTTCCTCCAGCAACAAAAATGTAGAACACATGTGTGCAATGCTTCTGCCCAGGGAAGCCAATTAGAGACTCAAAACCTAGAGCTTTTATTGGGTGCTGGTCACACAGGCACAGGCACCAAGTTCCAGACTCCTAGAAGGAAAGCAAATGGTCAGCAGAGACCACATTGTTTGTACAAATAGTTTAAGCACAGTGCATCACCTTTATTATTTAGAGAAAGTTTTACATGTGTAGAGAATTGTTTACCAGCCAAGTTCTCAGATGCCAGCCAAGGGCCAACCTTGTATGCAGACCTACTTAAGAATAACAGTCTCAAGTCAGCTATGTGAACTCTTTTCTGCACAAGGGGAGTGAGGAAAAGGGAGATGTCAAGGATGACAACCAGGTTTCTACTTTAAGCCTGAAGATGAACAGTATTGTTACTTCTAGAGATGGAGGGAACAAAGAAATGTAGATTTATGGGAGAAAATTAATAGTTCACATAATGAAATTAGAGATAGCTGTGAGATATTACATTATACTATGCTGTGTTACAATAATAAACAATCTTAAAATTCCATTGCCTTAACGTAATAAAAATTTATTTCTCACTTAAGTTATGTCTTTCACAGCTTGTTGGAAGTTAGGGGATTTGCTGGGAGATATGGTCTCTGTTCCACAGAGTCACTCAAGGACCTAGGCTGGTGGAGGGTCCACCATTCAGAATGTTGTTAATTCTTGTGACAGAAAAAGAGGCAACTGGAGAGGTCTCTTATCAACTCTTCTGCATCAATGTAGGAGTGACACAGCATATTTTCACCCATGGCCCATTGACCAAAACTGGTCATGTGGCCTCACCAAGCCGTAAGTGGGGCTGGAAAATATGGGGTAGTAAATGAGATGTTTGGTGTACACCACCGTTGCTGCCATAATATCCAGGTGGAAAAGTCAAGTAGGCTTCAATAACAAATGTATGTTATGGAGAGATTCATTTAGGAGTAATAAGCACATAGGTGGTATTTAAAGGCACCCTCACTTTCTCCTGAAGCACAGTGGCATAATAAAGGCAATGTTATCACTCTTCTCTGAAGGAGTAGAAAATTCAGATTGGTGGATACCCTTCCAACCTCCCTGAAACTGGCAGCACACAGGTGCCTCTGCTAGCTCACAAGACAGACTTTGGATTAGTATTTTAACTTCTCTAAGAGGAAAGCCTTGGTGCCTGAAAAGCCTTCCTAGAAACATCCTGATGCTCAGAGCAGAGGGGCTGGGCTCACAAAGGTGAGAGGGAACACTTGAACTATTTATACATGTGGATACTGGCAGCCAAAATCACACAGAAAAAGCTGGAGTTGTCTCATGCCATGGCTATCACTAGATGTCACTAGTAGGCCAAAGTTAGCAGTACGGGAGGAGAAAGGATGAAAGAACAAATAGAGGAGGAAGGGAAGAAAAGGTAGAAAGTGCCCCAAGATGGCAACAGGTAGAACTTACTAGTGGTAGCAGTGCCCACACTGTTCTATTGCCAAAAAAATAAAATAATAAAATAATATTAGGAATCATGAATTTTATTCTGAACTGTAATGACTTTCAAATGTACTTAATGGGTTCTTGCTATTACCTTATATGCCTGCTTGGCATGTATGATTAGTCGTGTGTGTGTGTGTTGGGAATGTGGAGAGAGGTCGTTTATTCTGCCCTCCACTATAGCTTTCCAAGTATCACATAACTAACCACATTAATACTTTCAGTAGAGTTAAAAGAAAGTTTTCCTTCCTTTCTCATTCTTCTTGTGTACCTATTCATGTTTATACCGATTGAGGTCTTCAGTTTATTAAAAGTTAGACTTAAGGCTGATGGTTGTAAGATGTATCATTTTTTAATGTCCAGATTATGTCAAAGCAAAAGAAGACTTTTCCTTAGAAATGGTAAACCTTATTTAGTCCTTTGATGACACAAGCTAGAAACTGCTAATACCTTCCATGTGCCAATAAAGTAATTTGGGGTGGCTAACATATAATGGAAATTATAATAAATCAAAATATATTTTATTATCACTTTGGTAATAATAAAAAAAGTGATACATCAAAACTAGATGGTTAATTTGTGTTTGGGTCAGCGAAACAAATGGTTAAAAGGGAAATTATCCCACAGAATAATACTGATAACTGAAAACTATACTAACAATAAAATCAGAAGAAACTAGCACTGGAGGCAAGTCTATTATTCTGAGCTTCTCAGTTTTTTACATGTTGAGGCTCATTTAAAAAATGGCACTTGGATGGCATTCTGGGGTAAATGGACAAGGCTCCTGGGTGTCAGCTGCCCCAGGTCCATGGACCATGCTAGGGTCTGAGATTACTATGTCAGCATACTATATAGGTTGTGATGCTCAACCTTGGCTTCACACCAGAATCACTTGGGAAGTTATTATAAAAGAATATTGAACCCCTCCCTCGAGATTTTAATTTTGTTGGTCTGACATGCAGACTGGGCATCATGACTTTTTAAAAACTCCCAGGTGACTCTAAGGCATAGCCAGGGTTAAGAACCACTGCATTGGAAGATAGTCAAGGAAACTTAAAACAAAACATCAAATTCATCTGTTTTTTTCCAGCTTTGAACACAAATATAAAGGTTATTTTTCCCCCCAATTCAGGTTAATATAAAAAGAAAAAGCAAAATTGCAAAGTTCAAAATATGAAAAGTGAAACCTTCCATCTCCCTCCAAAGCAACCACTAAGTTTCTTTTGATTTTTTGAGAAAACTTTATGTACATACCTGCATATTTGTATCTGGAGAAATAATTTTTATTTACACGAAAGAGAGCACACACACATTGTGTTCTAAGCTTTGTCTTATAATATTTATTACATAATGGAATCTATGCTTTGAGTATACAGTATACAGCTACAAGTAATTCACGTATCTGCCCTGTATTTTATTTAACCATTCTCTTGTGCTGATGATCATTTCAGCTATTTTCATTCTTTCACTGCAATAAACTTCCTTATACATAAATTACATGCATCGTGACGATCTTCTGCAAATATTTTTACAGAGTAAATTCTTAGGAGATCACTGGATGCATTTAAAACTTGTATAAATGTAGCGAGATCAATAAACACCTAAAAACTGAACTGATGCTACCCACACTTGTCAAACACACGGTTAGGACTGCCAGTTCGCAGATGCTCGCAGAGAGCGCCTGGACAGCGATCACCCCCCGCAGGAGACCTTGGCCCGCAGTGCCGGAGGCGGCCGTTCTCGGGTCACGTGGACGGCTTCGCCCCGCCCCGCAAGGGCCACGCGGCGGCTGGAGCTCTGGTTTGCGCAGTCGCATCACGCAGAGGCCGCGGCGGGCGGGTCTCGCGGAGGCGGAGCGAGGCCTCCAGGACTGTAAGTTCTGTTCTCGCCGCGCGGGGTTGGGCGGCCCGGCGGGGGCGGAGCTCGCGGGGCCAGCTGCTTCCTGCCGGGCCGCGGGGGCCTGGGCTGGGGCTTCCGGCGGCGACGGGGCTGCGGTCGGCCTGTGCTGTTGGCTGCTGCAAGTGCTGCTGCCCGTCTGGCCTGCGGTTCGGCTTCCGTTAACGGTGAACCCTTCGGCGCAGGCTTCTGCCCGGACGGCCCACCGCGCTTGTTCACCTGGAGACTGAGCCCCACCCCAGATCTCCCGTCTCGGGGGGGGGGCAGGCGGGGCGTTGCTACCAGGTTTTCCTTGTAGATTGTACTCGCTAAAGTGTAAAGGATGCTCCAGGGTTTCTGCAGTCCGGCTGTCCTAGATATTCGTCTCCTGGGGTCTGCCGTCGGGAGAGTGCACTGTATCTGGACAGTACGCTCAGTCTGCAGTCGCAGACCGTCCTTAAGGAAATGTCTAATACAGCTAAGTTGAAAGGACCTTAGAGGTGACAGCTATCTTGACGTGAGCATTTCCTGCGGTTAGGCCCTGCTCTAAACATTTGAGGTGTAATAAAAACATTTATCCCTCACCACACCCCTATGTGGCAAGGCTTTCTTACGACGAAACTGCAGCACAGATAAATTAAGCAACTTGCCCTGAATCGCGTAGAATCGGAATTCAAACCCGGTCTAGCTCAACTGTGATCACGATCTCTATTAACAGACAATGGGGGCGATTTCCAGAGCGGCTGCGTGACTTTATTAAGTTATTAGGCAAGTATTCAATATTAAACATTTGTGGATATAACTCTTACACACTAGCATTCATAAATTTAAAAAATTCAGGGCCATAATCTTTGATGATACATATATATCATAAATATCAGTAATATATATCTCACCAATCATCGATATAAATCTTTGTTAGAAGGTTTCTGTGTCTTCAAGATGGTTTACTTGTGGGCCACTTGTTTTTATAAATCTGGGTGCTACCTGAATGAAATTAATATCTACCCTTGGCGTTTTTGTGAGGCTTAATGAGCTAATATATGCAAAATGTTTAAACAGTAAGCACTCACTGAAGGATAGCTGGTTTTATCTGTTATTATTCTGCCATTCAAAACTACTGTCTAAGGCATTTCTCTTCCCTAAACCTAAAAGCAAGGGTGTTACCCTTGAGATAAGCATTCTGATAATGTGTAGACCAACTCCTCAGACTTAGGAAAAGCCCCTTAGTCATTGCTCAAGAGGAGTGACAAGTAAGTATCTTTAATTTCATGTCTCTTTCGTCTCCGGTGTCTTATGGAAGCTTGAGTTACAATATTTTTTTAAAATAAAATTTCGCTTGAATTTATTTCCTGTGTTGGAAAGGGATCCAGTAGTGTTGAGGATCGATTTAGCTAATTTGTAACTCTATATGGAGTTAGCGCCTATAGAAACCTAATTTTAGGGACAGGCCAAAAATTTTTCTTGAACAGAATTATAGAGCAGAGCAACTAAATTTTTCACAGGGAAATTTTCATCTAGCTCCCAAACTGGGTAAATTATTTAATTTTTCACTTTCTTTTATTCGGTTAAGATTCTAATATCTTAAAGTAGACTCAAAATAGAGGAAATATGTGGGAGTTTATGAATAGTTCATCAAAATAACAGTAATTAAGGTGAACAAATAGACTTTTATTGTCTGAATGGACCATGATATTCATAATATGAAGAATAATATGGGTGTTAATTATAAATAGTCATCAGATATCATAAATAAATAGTACCATTTATGATACATAGAGGAAACATGAGATAATATTTTCCTAAGCAAAATGCAAGGCTGTAATCATAGTTCTCTGAAATCTTTATCATTTAGCTCCAGCCTTCTCTGCTCTTTTCTTATCAGCCCCTTCAAAGTTCACTACAGTTTCTCTTGGTTGGAGCCAAAGCCTGCAAGGCTATATATCCAAGAGACTGAAATTTGAGAAAGTACAGTGTTTGGTTCTCATTTATTTGGGAGTTGGGAAAATATAATTAACTTTTCATGTTAGTTTACATCTCTTGTATTTTGTTATTTGCATGATAGTAATATTTCTTTTCTAGTTTTTGCCTAGAAAGAAAAAATAATCATTCATTTTTCTCATCTGGTGTCAACCTTTGAAATAAGCTGTACAAAATTCACAAATAATTCATTCATGATCTATGCTCGGGCACATTCCCTGGGGATAGAAAGTGCAATTTTATCCCAGTTTTCTTGGGTCTTAGGTCATTTGCTACATAAAGTAGGATACAACTTTAATATTGAAAAGAATAATTTTAAATATAAGAATTAACTAAATATTTTGAGACATTTAAGAAATTTTATGTTTATTATCCCCTTGCTTTCTTTATAAATTTGTCCTACGTACATGTATATATGAATAATATATTGTTTGATTTTGCCAGTTTTTGCACTTGATAAAAAGGGAAGCATATTTTGAATTATTTTTGAAGTTTTTCATTTGAAGTTACATTTTTGAAATTGATCCAACTTGATGTGGTGATAGATTTTTCACTGCTGTACAGCATTCCATTGAATGAATGTCCAAATTATCCATTCTGTTGATGAATTTTGAGTTTTTTGTCTTTTGCTATTATAACCATTGTTGTGCATGTTTCCTGGTATACCTGTGCACTTTTCTCTAGCATGTACCTAAAGTGGGATTACTGAGTCATGAATATGTTTAGTAGGTAATGCCAAACTGTGGTAGCACTAATTTATGCTATCACTAGCAGTTGTTGCATATTCTCACCAATACTTGGTATAATTTTTTGCCAGTCTGGTGGATGGAAAATATTATCTCATTTGTGGCTTTGCTTTGCATTTCCTACTAATGAGGTTGAACATCTTTACATGTGATTACTGGCCGTTCAGACTTCCTTATCTCTGAAATGTTTGTTCATTTCTTTTGCCCATTTTTCTGTGATTATTTGGATCACAGATTATTCTTACTAGTCTATGGGAGTTCTTCATATATTCTGAATCTTAATCCTTTGTTGGTTATATGTGTTGTAAATTCTACATTTCTTTCTTTTCTTTTTCTTCAGCCCATTTCCCCTTCTTTCAGTTAATTCATTTATCTGTTTCCATTTTTCTTATCATTATTGCCCCTTTGTTTTGTCACAAAATGTAATAAGTACTGCACTCTCAAGTCTGAAGGTAAATACTACCACCTGAGCAATTTGTATACTTTGGGCGTCTACCAAAATCGAATAAAACCAGATGACTGTTTAGAGATAATATTCCAGTCTCCTGTCAGCCATAGCCAACCCAGAAAATCGTGGCCATGGTCCTCTTAGCCTTTCCTTAAAAATAATATATTTTTTCTTTTTTATTGTGAGTTGATTTTTAAAAACAGCATATGTATTATTTTTCCATCTTTTTTTTTTAAAGTAGCCAAGTTAAAGCAAGGATTAATAATGCAAACTTCAGAGTACAAGTTTGACATCCCTAAAATTTCCTAAGCTTGATTTGTGTAATGCTTTCTTTTAAACACTGAATTCAAAGCTCCTGCCTCTCCCCATCAATGCACTTGTGTGTATGCACGCGCACACACAAACGCACACCCCTCTACCTGCACTTCAGTTTTGGAGCCCAGACTTACAGTGATATATGGTATCTGTCTTCCACATGGCTCAGAACTACCACTCTCAAAATAGTGGCCTATAAATTCTCCCTTTCTAAAGTTCACTCCTGACACACATAGAGATTATGCTCCTAATAATTTGTTTTATAAACTTTAAAAATGAGCCGTGTTCTTTTCCTCCTAACATTTTAAAACTTCCAATAAGTCATACAGGATTAAATAAATATTTAGAGCAGCCATCAGGAAAATTCTCTGCAGAAGGCCTGAAGCCACTTGGCACTTCTATGAACAAATTTTCCCTCTTTTTGGGAGGAGATTGGGTCCACAGTTTGTAACCATTGTAAGCTAGGTATACCAAGGTCTAAGTGCCTTCTTTGAAAAAGTTAGATATATTTTTTTGTATGTAGAATGAATGTTAACCTAAGACTTGAATAGAATTAAAATGGCAAGTTCCATGTAAATTGTTATGCTCTTTAACTTCCTATGAAATATGACACTATTACTATATTTGAAGAGGGGGCTGATGATGAAAGATCATCTTCCTAAAATTAGAATATTTATTTGAAGTTGACATGTGATTTATAATTTTGTCAAATATCTTAAATTGCAGACAAGTGGATGTGTGTTTAATATCATGAGCATTCCGTAGCAAACTACTTAATGTTTAACAGCAGCCAGGTCTCTACAGCTAATGTGGTCTATCACTTTGATTCACTTCCTTTCCTTTTCCATATGTAATTATTTGTCTTGCATAAGATAGAGTTGGATACCTCTCAGGCTGTCTGTGTCTTCCTGTAGTTTCCCACTCTAATTAAATAAATCCATAAAATGATGAAATTGTTAAAATGGAACTGAAAATGAAAATATTGAATAAAACCTAGCCTTGATACAACCTTTAGAATGATTATTACATTTTGCTTTGAAAGTCTTGTGTCTGATGTAAATGTCTATTGAGGTGTTATAAGATGACCGAAGAATTATTTGAAGTTTAAACTACGCGTGTATTTTGGAGAAGCCAAGGTAGGAGGATTACTCGAGGCCAGGAGTTCAAGACCAGTCTAGGCAACATAGTGACAACTGATCTCTACAAAAAATAAAAATTAGCTGGGCATGGTGATGTGTGCCTGTAGTCCTAGCTGCTTGGGAGGCTGAGGCAGGAAGATCACTTGAGCACAGGAGTTTGAGGTTACAGTGAGCTATGATTGAGCAACTGCACTCCAGCCTGGGTGACAGAGCAAGACCCTGTCTCTAAAAAATAAAATACACATATATGCCATTTTTAAGGCTTACTGTATGCTTAACTTTGAATTTTGAAGAATAGCTGCTGTTATACAGTGATGTATATGAATCATTATTTTGGTTCAAGGCCTGGATCAGACCCATGACCCTTGAGCATGTTCCTATAAACAATATTGAGATATTTCTTAGTCTTGATTTTTTTTCCGCCTTTTAATTTCTATATTTGGCCAAAAAGATATTAAAGAGTGAAAGAGAAGACAAACTTTAGAAATACAGGGAAAAGAGAGTAGTAATGGTTATATTCTGAATGTTAGCCCTTATTTTGATACTAACCAGTATTTGATTTCTAGAAGAGTGGAGGTATCGGGAGTAAATGGACTTACAAATAGAAAAGGGTACAAGGTAGGCCCAGCTCTTTATGGAACAACCAAAGTTTCAGGACAATTGGTTTCCTAGGAACCCCAAGTTTTCTTCATGTATCATTTATTGTTTAATACATGGAGGGGGCCAGGTGGAGCAGATTTGACCTCTTTGCCTGCCTTTTTGTCTAGGTTACCATTTATTTGCAATTTGAGGAGAAGATGAGAGAACAGTGAATGAATTTCATTTGATTAGCAATAGTTTGGACACTTCTGCTGGTCTTGCCTCTCTTCAGCCTCTCTTCCACCTGACCTCTAAATGCTGAAGTACTTCGGGATTGTCTTAGGCCGTCTTCCCTATCTATACTTCCTCTCCAAATGATTCCGTAGAAAACTCACAAATTTCTCTCTGCAGTAATTCTCAACTCTAGTCTCATAGATGAGACTGCTGACTTGATAATAGACACTTGGATGTCTCTGAGGCACCTTAAACTCATTATGTACAAAATGTAGCTAGCTCTTGATTTTCCATCCTGCAAAAGTACCATTCCTTTCTTGGTGTTTCTCATCGCCATCATTGGCACTACAGTCCACATAGTTGCATAGACCTAAAACTTGGAAGTCATCTTTATTTATTTATTTTTCTGTAGCTCCTTCATTCCACTTCTACCCAACTTCTCTGTGCCTCAGTTTTCTCACTGTAAAATTATAGTAATACCTTCTCTTTAGTAATATGTTGGAGGATTAAAGGAGTTGATAAATAAATATAAAGGCTTTAAAACAGTTCCTGGCACAGAGTTAGCACAATATAGTTGTAGCTACTGTTGCTGCTGCTGCTGTTATTCCTTTTTCTCCCCCACAGAGTCAACACCCTGGTGCAAGCCACTGTCTCTTCCAGGAACCTCTGCAGTAGCTTTCTGATTTCTGTGCTTCCATTCTTCTTCTGCTACAATCCGTTCTCCACAGAGCCAGGGCATTCTTTTATAATAAAAATAGAATGTATCTCACTTAACTGCTTTACACTGTTTAGTGGCTTCCCATTGCTCTTAGGATAAAATCCTCCCACAGCTCCTGCCTATTCACCAATCCTGCTCATTATGTTCCAGTCTCCTGCAACATAATCTGGCTAATTTGTTCCTCACTTAACCAAGAATATTTTTTTCCTTCAGGCTGTTGTATTTGCTATTCCTTTAGTATGGAATTCTCTTCCCCCAGTTCTTAGCATATCTAGTCCATTTGCATTTTGGAGATTTCCACTCAATTGTCATCTCAGTTACCTTCCCAGCCCATTCTTTAAAAAATTGTCTCTCCCTGTTACTTTCTCTCTCATATGATCCTGTTTATTTTCTTCATGGCTCTTATGATAGTGTGTGGTTATCTTCTGTATTTATTTATTATTGATCTCATCAACTAGAATGTAATTTGGGCATGGGAGGAAACCTTATTGGTCTTACTTCTTGAAGTGCCAGTCACATAGCAGGCATTTAGGAAATATTTATCAAATGAATGATAACCTCTAATGAGGAAGGAAAACTTTGCAGAAGGAGAACATGAAAATCTGTTGTTAAAAATTTTATAATTCTGCTGTGCTGAAGATTATTTTCAATAGCCATTCCTTGATAACTTTGCTTGCTTGCTTTTTTCAAATGTATAATCTTTCCTAAATATATTACAGAGAAACTTGTCCATCAGTGTCCCAAAGATAAAAGTAGGTTGTGATTAGATGTTACTATGAACCCTTAATTTCTGTCATCTGTCATAAGCCTTTAATTTCACTCATATAATAAAGGAATTGAAGTAGCCCTGCTCCAAGATAATGGTCTAGTTCACAACCTGTTAAGGACCGGGCTCTGCCACAGCCACCCCCCACCATGAAACTTAGGAATGAGAGGGTGTGGGGTGCACAGCAGGAGGCACGTGGAGGGTGAGGGAGAAAAGCTTCATCTGCATTTACAGCTGCTCTCCTCCCCATCGCTCACATCACCACCTGAACGCCAAGATACCCAGCCCCCTGCCCTACCCATGGAAAAAGATTGGGGACCGCTGGTCTGGGTACATACAGGATCTCATACCTGAATATGATAGGCAGCCCCTTTCCTGTCCACCCACATTGTGAAGTGAGCTTGCCTTATGCCAGTTGCAAGGCTGGATATTGTCCAGTTGGTTGAAGATTCCCATTTTACAGCAGAGGGCAGAAACCATGCAGGGATAGCTGTTAATATACTAATTAGGAAGTAAAGGAAAAATCAAAACCCTGTGGTCTCCATTTCTGTCTTGCAGTTTTTATTTCATTACATGCAAAGATTCAAAATAAGGTCTTGCCTAGAGGAAAATCTCTCTCTCTTTCTCCAACCCTAAGATAATACAAGGTTCTTTATACTTTTTGAAAGTTATTATCAAAACTACCACATTCTATATCCTGAGATAGGGAGGAAAGTCAGGAATGTTTCCAGAAACTTTGGAATAGCAATTCTTATCTCTAATAGAAAGAGGTTAGGAATAATAGAGGATAGATTGGGGATTGGGAATAGAAAAAGAATAAATATAAAATTCTTGAAAAGTTGGATATATCATAGAAAAAATGTAAATGCCCCCAGGAGACCCTCAGGAAAATCCTCTGTATGGGGCCCAAAACCCTGATACTAATATATCTTGATGTTTCCTTCTCACATGGAATCAACAGACTGTGACTATGTTCTTAAAGTATATGGAAAGTCTCAGGGTTGCTTTCAAAGAAATAGACTGAATATCTGTGCCAAGAAAAAAATATATTTGTAATACCTGAAAATTTTCCTCTATAAATTAATTGAGGAGAAAGTCATCTCTTTGGGTGACCAAAATAAGGCAGGAGAGAGTAATGACAATTTCTATTTGAGATAAGAAAATGAAAAGTCTCCATTCATACCTACCCCCTCTTGCTCTAATGGTTGTCTGGTTGTGCCTGTGAAGAGGTAGCTGTGTAATCTAGGCAAAACCTCAGCCAAGGGGCCCAAGATGATTCACAGTATCCAAGAATCCTGGTTTCAGCAAAAGACTGAAAATAATGCACATAATAACTGGATGTTGTTTATTATTGAATTCGATGGGGAATAAAGGGATAGTGAAACTTAAGTCTCTGTGTCTTAGGAGTTCTGAAATTTCCTTCTTAAGCATTGAAACCAATCTAAAGCAAGTCTAGCCTTAGAGTGGAGAGTCCTCCCTAATTTTGGTAGGCTTAGAGAGTCTCTAACTTAAAGTAATGACTAACTGTAATTCAATATTTATAAATGTTTTATTTTATATAGCAATGGAAAAATGCCTCCATTATTCTCAAGAAATTCAGACTATTCATTCTTATGATTATCTCTGTGATTTAAGTTGTAGCCAAACTAGTGAAGATTGCAATTTTCTTTCTTTTTTCTTCTTTTTTTCTTTTTGTTCGACTAGCATGAATCTTGATGGCTCTGTACAAGAACCTGAAAAGAAGGACTGTTCTCCTGTCTGTGTTGGCAAAGAAGATAACATTAAAAAATTTGGGAGAATGACAGCTGTTGTCCATGATAGAGAAGTGGTCATTTTCTACCACAAAGGAGAATATCATGCTATGGATATTCGCTGTTACCGTAAGAGTTCATTCGTTACATTTTATTTGCTAACCACAAAACTATCAAAATTCAATTTTTTTAGTGACTAGATATAATATTCAATTTTTTTTCAGACTCAGGAGGACCTTTACACTTGGGAGAAATAGAGGTATGTAAAATTAAATTGATTTTCAACAAACTCAGATGTTTTCTATTTATATTCTTACTATTTTATTTCATTCTTTATTCAAAAATAATTTATAATTGGTTTGACCTCCATTTTAATGCTTTGAATATAAACTTCAGTATTCCAGGTATTCACAACCCACCCTATAATGTAAAGAAAAACCATTTTACAGATAAATATTTATGAGAAATATGCATGTCTTTTGACCTAGCAATTATACTCTGAGATATCTATCCTATGGATATATTGCACAAATGTTTAAGCATATATAAAGGTTCATTGTAGCATTATTTATTATAATGAATAATTGAAGGCAATCTAAATGTTTTAACAATAGGAAACCGGTTAAATAAATTATGATACAGCCAGGCTGTGGAATTGCTGTGCTATGCAACCATTAAATTAGTGAGGCAGATCTATGTGTGCTGGTATGGAGGGACGTCAACAATATATTTATGCTTGAAAAAAGTAAGTCGTAGAATAGTAGTTCTAGTGCAATCCCATTTTCTTATCAAAAATATTCACTTTTTACTTTATATATTCTGCATAATTTGAATTTTTGCAACGAATATATATTACTTTTATAATATAATAAAATATTCAACATAAGTATATTTTTAAGGAAAGAAACCACACTTAGAAGTCTTAACTGAGAAGAAATGGAATTGCCTTTGCTTCCTTGCATTCCAACTAGTCACCTAATTTTTTTTGTTTTCTGCTTCATGTAACTGATCTCTCTCTCTCTCTTACTGGAGCAAAGCACAAGCTTGAACTTAGCATTCCATTCTCTACACTTGATACTTGCCTGGTTCCACACCTGTCCTCATGTTAAAGGACATATGTGTGTTGAAATTGTGAAAATATGAATGTTTGCTGACAGTTTTATGGAGGTACAAAGCAGTATTACTGCACTTTTGATGTAGAGGGAAAATTTAAGCACCTGCTGATGTTAATTTCATAGAATTTCCTTCAGTTTCGGTCCATAATGAGAACTTTAAGGCATTACTACTTGAAGTGTTGTCCTTAGACCAGCAATCTTGGTGTCACCTGGGAGCTTCTTAGACATGCAGAATCTCGTCCACCTCCCCTGACCTTACACCTACTGAATTGAAACAGAGCTGCATTTAAACAAGATCCAGATGATTCTCATGTTCTTTAAAATTTGTGAAGCACTTCATTAAGACAATTAAAAAGTTGAGAATTAGCTACTTTGGATTACAAATTGTTGTTCCATTAACATGTGCTCTCATGCCTTGAGTAACCCTTCTTGAATTTATATCTGGAGCTTACAGTTCCTCCAGCAGTTAGGGAAAATTCCCATAGAAGCTCTTGAAGCCCTTGCCCCATTTCTGTCAAGGAAGTGACAGTAACGTCTAAAAGATAACAGCACAGCTGCGGTCCCATGGTACAATTGCCTGAGCAAGTCAATCTTCTGATAGAGCTCGAACTGGCTTTCTAATCAACTTTAAGGAACTTGATGACTGTTCTCAGATTAGGTTCTGCTTTATGCCGAATAATTTGTAAATGGGAGTAAAAACAAAGAAGTTGACTTGTTCTTTTAACTTCATTCTTCTGCAGTAGATTCTATTCTGAGTCTGTGGTTTATCATGAACATTTGAAATGTCATAATATTAAATCAGTTATTTTCTTCCCCAGGATTTTGACGGACGACCATGTATCGTTTGTCCCTGGCATAAATACAAAATTACTTTGGCAACAGGAGAAGGACTATACCAGTCTATAAATCCTAAAGATCCATCAGCAAAACCCAAGTGGTCCTCCAAAGGAATAAAGCAAAGGATTCATACAGTGACAGTGGACGATGGGAATATTTATGTGACTCTTTCTAATGAACCTTTTAAGTGTGATTCTGATTTTTATGCCACTGGAGATTTCAAAGTAATTAAGAGTCCTTTCTGATAAAAAAAATATATAGCAATGAAAAATGTGTATGTTTGGAAATATTTTTAGAATAACTTTGCTTCAATACCAAAGATGAATTTTGGCCAACATAGACACAACTATTACTTTAAAAAATCATATAAATCTGAGAGGTTTAAGAGCATACATACTTAGTATGATATAAGGATTATCATCAGGATCAATAGAATACATTTCATCGAATCCTCTGGATTGATTAGAATCTGAAAGTTATAGGTTTGAGATGTTCAGTTTACAAAGGGTAAATAATAATAATTTGGAGTAAACAAAATGAATAATAGGTAAAAAGTAAGATTTAGTAGGAAATACTTTTATAGGGAAAAATCCCTATTTTATATAACATATTTTATTCTGGAAAAATTTTAATATATGCAAAGTAAACCAAATAGTGTAATGAACCTCCCACCATTCAACTTCAATAATTGTCGGCATTCTTGTTTCATTTATACTTCTGTGGATTTCCTACTTCTCCTATTGGATTGTATATTTTTTACATAAAATTTAAATACATTGAAATGATCAAATCTTAACTGTACAATTTGTCCAAATATATAGGAGACATTTTCTACTTTAAAAATGCCTCCAAAACTGAGGTCAATTTACATGCTGAATTTAAAAATAAGAAACTTACTATTGTGCTAGACATGAAAATCGAATGAACCTTGGTTTAATTTCTCTCCTCAAGATAGATCTTGGAGTAAGGAAACCACACACAGCTACTGCCCAGCCATGATAGATGTAAAGTCCCCTATTTAGTGAGCCAGTGTATTTTGAATGCCTTACATGGAATTTTCAAATAAAGGAATTTTTTTTAATTTTTAGAGAACTTTGTGCATATGTGCACAACTGTTAACTGTAAATGTTACAGAGAGAAGAGATCTAAGGTTTTGTTCCTCAAAGTTCACAAGCAAGCTTGAGGTTCACTTGGTTTACTTTGGTTTTACCGTGTGTGTTATTCATGGCCAGCAGTGTTCTGATTGCCTGGTGCCCACACTGTACTAGTTAAATATTTTGAGTAACACCTTAGGAATAACGCCGATCATGCAAAACTCAGCAGCACAAAGAATGTAAGAGTAAGTGGGACCAGAAAGAACTAGGATTAGTAGATTATGAATTCAGAGTGAGAAGAGCTGTTGTCAGGATTGGAACCTAGTCTCAAAGAACAGTAATCTTAGTGGCATAGGATTAAGAGTCCAAACCTAATACTTAACATTCTCAGGGGCCTACCTGGACTCTTTCCCTTGGTTATTGTAAAAATAGTAAGTGAATAAGATGTGTATGGAAAACACTCTGCTTACAGACCCTTTGCTACATATTATCACATTTCCTTTTCTGTTGGAATATGGGTAACATGAGTAGTATTTGCCTACTCATTCTCAGACTACTGATGAGCCAGATTTGGGCTTTTCATAAATACTGTTTATGGAAGCAGCTACTCACCAGGTACAAAAAAGTTACTCTCTCTGGGATAGGTCCATCCCAGCCTATTATATCAGGTACTAATCCTTCAATGACCAGTCAGGTCTTGACATATGTCCAGAATTTAAAGCATATAGAAGAAATTAAAGTACCTCCTACAAGCAAAAACTGTGACATTGGTTTTAAGGGCTAATTATAGAACCATTTTTCTCTCAGGAGCCAGTGGCAATAGTGATTTCTCATATCACATCACATCTTGTCCTCATATACAGAAATCTTTTCATCAGATTTGTAAATATTTAGTTTTATAAATATATGGCAGCTATAACTTTATAAATGAGTTATAAAAGAAGTAATAATTGGCAGACTCACACTGCAATTTGCAGATAAAAAATAAATGTTCTCTTATTATCTCTGGAAAAGATATGTAGCATTTTCATAGGGTTTTTTTTCTCCCAGATAAATAATTAGATATGAAAAATAAGTGTTTAATAAAAACATAAATGTATTATAAATAATCCCATGTCATAAACCACAAGTGTAAAGTCTAACCCACCAAAGGGTGAACTTTCTTGTTAATTAAAAATATATGGTCAAAACATAAATTCTACATCAAGATTCATTTTATTTTCTCTACCATATAAATATTAGAGAATGACACTTTAGTAGTAACCCCCTTCCCTTTTTTTTTTTTTTTTAAAGCAGAGCAATTCAATATATGTAAACTATTCTCCTAGTTTAGTCAGATGCAGTGTGCCATTAGATAACTCTTAAGCTCTATTCAATGACATTTGTGTTCAGATTTGCTCATTCATTCATTTCAGTTGATTGGTCAAACACAGAATGTAAAACCTGGATCTTGTTACTCTGCTTATTAGAAGGAAGCTTGGGGTGATCTGAAATGTTGTCTGGCTTCTCTGGCAATGACCTGTAAGGTTTGGCTTTGATTTCACCGTCAGGAAACATGGGCTCCGAAAGCACAGGCTCAGAAAAAGCATTTCTAAAATTTTCATTCTCCTCTCTGTTTTGCCGTATGGCTTCTTCTTCTTGGAAAATGTTCTTTACTTTCTCCAGCACAGCATTGACACAGACTGCCTATATAATAAACAATTTTTGAAAAGTAAAGTTTCTTTTTAAGCTACTAACCACAGATCAAAAGGACAATAAAATGTTTAACATAAAGTCATTAATCTACATATTCTAATAAAAAAGCACTTCTTTTCAGGACCCTGTGACACATAAGTGTTGGCAGATTGATTCCTTGTTCTAAATATACTACAATCTAGAGAGCAATTTACAACCTAGTATACTTCAATAAAGATGGCTTTTACATCTTTTTTCCCAATTCATAGATGTTTTACATCTTTATTCTCCTGATTTAACTAAATGAAACATTTTCTGAGAGATGGAATTTATCCCCAAACATGTTAATATTTCAAAGTAGATTTTTTTTTGTTTTAATTTTCTTCTTCCTAGACTTTATACCTGTGTGTACAATAAGGACATAAACATTTTGGTAAGAATTTAGTAAGCTAGTAGATCAATGATTTCGAAGCAAACATGTGATACACTTCCCCTGCAAAAATGCCATTCAGTACTTCAAAGAAAAGAGTGTCAGAACAGAGAGAAAAATAACTTCAAAAATTTAGTCACTAAGAACTGTATTCATTAAACTTACTCCAAGTTTACTAATGGTGAAGATGATGATGCCAAGTATTCAAGGCAGGCAATGAGAATAGAAAATTCATAAAATATAAGAAGACAAACTAGTTTATTTCACAAAAGAAATGCCTCAAGGTAATGTAATGGACTATGAATACTTAGGTTTTCCTGAACAGGTAACAGCAAAAGGATTGAGGGCCTTGGGCTTGAACAGCCTCAATTTCCTCTTGCCTTCCTGCCTCCTCCTTTCTTGCCTGCCTCTCACAGAAGGGAGGGATGCAGATGCTCTCCCCAAAGTTAGTATGTGGCCATGTGACCCTGTGGCCAATGAAATAAAATATATCTGCTGAGAAGGAGGTCAGGAAGGATTTTTGGAAATGTTTTTCCTCCTATATAAAGAGAAAGAAAGACTCTCTCTTTTGCCTCTACCTGTCTTCCCTTCCTGCTTTGGACACTGATATGGATGTGATACCTTAGCACGAGGCAATAAACCTAAGGACTCAAATCAAGTTTTTAAAAGAAAAAGATGTAAAGACCCTGGTGTCTTAGGTTGTTAGGGCTACTATTAAAAAATACCATAAAGTTAGTAGCTTATAAACAACAGAAATTTATTTCTCACAGTTTTGGATATTGGGAAATCCAAGAAGAAACTACTAGCAGATTCAGTGTCTGGCAAGGGCTGATTTTCTGTTTCATAGATGGCACCTTCTAGCTGTGTTCTTATATGGTGGAAGGGACAAGGTATCTCTCTAGAGCCTCTTTTATAAGGGCACAAATCCCCATCATGAGGGCTAGCTCTCATTACCTAATCACATCCCAAAGGCACTACCTGCTAATACCACCACCTTGGGGTTACGTTTCAACATATGATTTGGGGGAAAAACAAACATTCACACCTGTGTTCTTGAAGGCACTTGATTTATGACAAAAATGGTGTTCCAGGACAATAGGAAAAGGGCTTTTTTCCCCCAATAACTTGGGTTGAATCAATTGGATAACCATGGGGGGAAAGTTTACCCTTACCTCATGCCAGTGCCAGATGGATTATAAATCTAAAAGTGAATGGTAACTTAATAAAGCTCCTAGATTATAACTGAGGAGAACATTTGCATGACCTTGGGTGTAGGTCAAAATTCTGTAAGACACAAAAGGCACTTAACATAAAGGAAAAGGTTAATAATTTGGACTATATTATAATTAAGATAATCTGCTTTTTAAAATTTTATTTATTTATTTTTAATTATTATGGGTACATGATAGTTGTATATCTCTATAGGATACATGTGATGTTTTGATACAGGCATACAATGTGAATTAATCAAATCAAGGTAATTGGCGTATCCATCACCTCAGGCATTTATCATTTCTTTGTGTTAGGAACATTCTGATTCTACTCTTTTAGTTATCTTAAAGTATACCCTAACTTATTGTTGATTATAGTCACTTTGTTGTGCTATCAAATACTGTTCATTCTATCTAATTACATAACTATATTTTTGTACCCATTAACCATCCCCACTTTATCCTCCCTCCCCAGTACGCTTCCCAGCCTCATTCTACTCTCTGTCTCCATGAGATCAATTATTTGGCCACCATGCCCGGCTAAGAACTTTTGCTTTAGAAGACACCGCTAAGAGAGTGAAAAGGCAAGTCACAGAATAAAAGAAGAAATTTTTTTTTCCATATATAATCAAAAGAGGATTTGTTCCTAGAAAATATTTTACAAGTACAAATCAATTTTAAAAAAGACATCTCTCAATAGAAAAATGGGAAGAGACTTTAACAAAAATTCACAAAGAGGATATCCAAATGTCCAATCAATGTATGCAAAGGTACTCAATCTCATTAATAATCAAAGAGATAGAATTAAAACCACAGTGTGATAATACTACATATTCACAAGAATGACTAAAATGGAAAAAATTGACAATGCCAAGTGTCAGCAATGTTGTAGAACAACTGAGACTTTTATAAAATCAGCCGGGATGTGTGTAAATTTTTTAAAACCACTTTAGAAAACTTTGGAAATATCTACTAGAGATGAACACATGCATACTCTATGGCCTAGCAATTTTACCAAAAGATATGTAGAGGAATATTTATAGCAAGCTTATTCATAATAGTCCAAACTAGAAATAATCCAAATGTTAATTGATAAATATTGATGTAGTCAATCAATGGAATACTCCACAGTATGAAATGTGAACAGACTACTGCTACAGGCAATGAATGAATCTCACAGTGACAATATTAAGCAAAAGAAGATAAACAGAAAAGAACATAAATTATTTATATACAGTTCTGTCAAACTGTCTATACTCTTACAAGTCAAAATAGTGGATTCCTTTACAGAAGAGGGTAGCAATTGTGAGGGGGGCACCAAAGAAGCTTCTGGAATCATGGTGATATTTTGTTGCTTGACCTGGGTATACATAGATTAATAGATTTTGTGATAATTCTTCAAGTTGTGCACTTTCTTCTCTGTATCTCATAGATTTTTAAGTATAAATCTATGAACAGAAAGCCTTTATAATTATAAAATATTTTATATTTTTATCAGGCACAGTACTAGTAATCCCAAATACACTAATACTTGTGTCCCCCAAAGTCAGAGACCCAAAATGATGGAATACTGAACTTACCCAGTCATAGGACGAAGGCTGAAATAAAACAAATGTAGCTAAATAAAAGTAAAACTAAATTTTTTTGACCAAAATCTTCAATCAGTAATAAACTTTATTAAAAATAGAGTTAGTTATTTAAGCAAATTGGTTTTTGGTGAATTAACTTGGCTCATAAAAAAAGGAAATTTTCAATATAGAATTATTTTGTGTAACAAGAGAATGGCACCTTAGTTTGTGAATGGTACCATTAAAGATAGTACTATACAGTGCACTATTGTACAGTAGCATCTCTAGCATTATGTAACATAAGTCGTTTTATTTCTAGATTCTAATAATTTTCTTAACTTACCAAATAAATTAGTGCTGCATATGAAGCATATATTATGCTAGTTAAAGCAGTCTTTGCTGGAAAGGAAATGATTTCAAACAGAGAACCCCTTCTGACCTGCAAAAACAGAAAAGATTTTCTTATTAAAACAAGAATTTTCAATGTTTCAATGTCATATTTATAATGTTATTTATAAAATGATAATTGAAATACTTTTTTCTAAAGAAAGACATCTACTTTAGAGCTATCTGGGCTTTTTACACATTGTGAAAATATATTAGTTTACTCTTTTTAACAAGAAGATACTTTCTTTTGCTAATCAAAACCTATAAAAGCCTTGCATTTCTGCACTCTGAATTACTTTAGCTTTTCATAATTACCAACTGTGCACACTAGGAGGTGCTGCTGTGCATATTAGAAAAACAGTCTTTTCTTTGTTCAGATTCAGGTAATCATTCTTTACTAAATTATTCATAACCTCAATTAAGCAAACAGCAATCAAAATACTAAGCATTTCCTAGAGATTAATGACCTGCTTGGAAATGTTAATCATGAGACTGCTCAAGGCCAGCATTAACCTTAGAAGATCGATCACTAAGCTTCAGGAAATGCTCTGTGCTCATAACCAGCATGCTATTTTGAAATGTAGAGAAGTATGAATTTGCCTTTCCTATGTTTCCAGTTTCTGGCAATAGCTGTCCCTGCCTCAAACATATCAGAGTAGCATATTAAGTTTAAGGGAATTGTACTGTGTTATAGGCTACCTCTGCTACCTTGAGCAGGATATGAAATGAGCACATTAGAAAAAAACATTCCCTTCCCATTCAGCAGTGAAGTGGCAGTTAGCCTCGCTTCTCTGAAGTAAGAGCCAAGCCACTCAATGGCTTCGATGAACTTCCAAAAAGTACACGCTGTAACTAATAAAATCATGTAAATGCACAATAAAAAAAATGCACACAGTGTTCATTACATAATGTTCATTGAGAAGTTATTTATAACGTTTTAAAAACTCAAGCAATGATACCAGAATAGTTAGGAAAATTATGCTATATCCACTCAATGGTATATTATGTAGGCTTTTATTTTTATTTTTGAAAACTTTTTATTTTTCATTGACACATTATAATTGCACACATTTATGGGGTACAATTTGGTGTTTGGATACATATCTATGTTGTATAATGATACAATCAGGGTGGCTGGTGTATCTATCACCTCATGAATTTATCATTTCCTTGTGTTGAAAGCATTTTAAAGCCTCTCTTAGAGCTGTTTTGTAATATACAAAGTTTTACTGCTAGCCACAGTCACCCTACTGTGCAATAGAGCACCAGGAATAGTGCTCCTAATTGTAACTTTGTACCTCTTGGCCAACCTCTCCCCACCCGCCCTCCCTCTTCCCTGCCCAGTCTCTGGTAACCGCTGTTCTACTTTCTACTACTCTCTGCTTCTGTGATATCAACTTTTTTTTTTTTTTTTTTACTATGTCTGGCTTATTTCATTTAATGTGATACTCTCCAGGTTCATCCTTGTCACAAATGGCAGGATTTCATTCTTTTTTATGGCTGAATAGTATTCAATTGTGTATATAAACCACATTTTCTTTATCCATTCATCCACTCTTGGACATGCAGGTTGATTCCGTATCTTGTCTATTGTGAATAGTATGCAGCCTTTTAAAAGGTGCTTCTGAAGAACATGTGATAATATTTTATTGAACAAACACTTACATGACACTGTGTACCAGGTCCTGTCGTATATGCTTTATAAACATTCTCATTTAATTCTTAAAACAATCCTATGAAGTTTGTATTAGTATTCCACAAACAGAGAACAGAAAAAGGAGAAGTAGGTAACTTGCCCATGGTAACATAACTAGTAAGCAGCAAAGTTAGATTTAAACCGGGAATCATACTCCAGGACACAAGCCCTTAACCTGATCATTAAGCTGTGCGGCCAGCACAGCTGTGCTGCGTGGCAAATGCTGCTTATGAGGAGCAGTAAAGGGCCACATTACAAGGAAGGACCCTGGAGCAAACAGACGTAGGTTCATCTCCTGGCTCCAGGGTTTATAAGCAATGAAACCTTCAACAAATTAATTCTTCCCTCTAAGCTTCGGTACCCTTATATCTACATTGGGAATAACAGCTAATATTTATCTCACAGGTTTTCTGTGCAGATAAGAAAGAAAATGTTTGTAAAATGCTTAGCAAAATGTCTGTACACAGGTAGCATTAAGTGACATGGCAGGCATTGTTAGGACCTCATGCTATATGAGAAAGAGCAAGGTTCAAAATTGTAAGCATGGTGAGTATGATTGATTCCATTTACATAATGCACAAATCCAGGCCAAACTAATCTGTGCTGTTGGAAGTCAAGAAAATGATTATCCTGCAAGGGTGGGGTTGGCAACTGGAAGGCAGCATGAGGAGACTTCTTGGGTGCTGCTCACCAAGATGTATTCAATCTATGAAAATTCATTAATCATACACTTAATGATTTGTGTGCTATTCGGTATACTTCAATTTAAAAATTTTTAAATTCTATGTCTAATATTTTTATGATTAAAATGAATACAATTAACATGGCATGGAAAAAGTTTAGACAGCAGTGCACCAAAATTTTAGCTGCTCTTATGTTTTAAAAATGTGGCTTTGTTCAGTTAACATTCATAGAACATTTATTACATGCCAGGTTCTATTCTAATGGCTTTCCTTGCATTGTCTCATTTTATCCTCTAAAAAAACCTATGAAATAAGAACATGGGTTCAGAGAGATTAAATTCTTTCTTGCTTTCTGTATTTTCCAAGTTAAGTTGAAAGCACATATGATATTTTTAGAAATGAAATTATTATAAAATATAAGCTGGACACATGGGCTCACGCCTGTAATCCCAACTGAGGTGGGAGGATCGCTTGAGGCCAGGAGTTCAAGATGAGCCTGGGCAACATAGTGAGACCCTATCTCTAAAAAAAAAAAAAAAAAGAAATTATGAAAATATGTGTGTTCTGCTATAGTATTTTTGAGTATTGCTGCTACTACCTATGAAGAATGAAATTGCCTGCCACAATTTACCTTCTTCCCTCTTAAGTGATTTCTGGAATGCTGAAACCAAGAATATTATCTAGCTTAGTGGCTAAGAATTGGGGGCAGGGACACTGGGAATGGGAGAAAGCTGTTGCTTTTCTTCCTTTTTCCTCAGACCATCCCAACTCCTAGAAGTATGGACAGGTAGGGGCACTTTTAGCCCACCCCCTCCGTAAGTCAACCTGCAAAATTTCCCAGAGTTCCTGGGTTCTGGGAAGAATCTCCAGGAAATGAAGCCACGGCTGCTTTTTCCTTCTTACTAGAAGAAGCAAAATGGTAGCATGCCTTTGAATCCTACTGTTAGGCTGCAAGGAGACAAACATGAGAGCAGACTCTCCAGGGAGAAGAAAACCAGATACACTCTAATAAAGTACCTTCTAGTAGAGTGAAAAGCTTCATGAGCTTGTGAATATATAAATACATAGTGGGAGGTCCATATTCAATAACTGGTAGGCCATATACAATAATAAGAAAAGTGGTGGCTGCATGAGAAACTACTCTGTTTCTGTTTCACTACATCTTTTTCAGATTTTTTCCTTTACCTAAAAGTAATTAAAACTGATTAGTTTCAAAATAAATTTTGTATTTGATATATGTTATGCTTCTGAATAATTAATTTTTATATTGCCTAAAGATCACTTTTTTACTATTTTAATGCTTTTAATAAATACTTTTTATTCCTGTAACAAATCATCCCTGTAAAAAATATATTTCCTCCAAAATTTATGTGGCTACTGGCAAGCAGCCATTTTTCAATTTTATGACTCACTTGCAGTACGTATTTTTCATATTATGAACCATGCTCTTTCACTTTTGGCTTGCTTTGAGCAGGAGTACTATATGGTAAAAATAGAGATAAATAAACAGAAATTTGGTAAATGGGAGTCTTTAGACTGTCGTGGCCTATTTCAAAATTTTTATCTTAACCCTGTTATATTAATTTCACTTTATTTCCATATTTGAGTTAAAAGTATCTTGGCATCAATGTTATGTCCATATATTTCTTTTTTTAATCTAGTCATATTAACATGTAAAATATATGCATATTTGAACAATAAAAACATTTCAACCTTTAAACTTCTCCCACATAATTTTCATTGCCTCATCTCATAAAAGAATTGTCTGTGTTCATCTTATTTTCACTAACAAGATAAATCACCAAAAAAGCCAACTATAAACATTTTAGAAAATAAAGATCCACTTATACATGGAGAATTACTAAAGATTGGAGAATTACTAGGACCTACATAATTTATGTTGTCTAAAACCACCTTGATGAGGGATACCAGTGGAGTCACAGGGTAATCTCAGGGATTCATGAACAAATGTTGCAAGAAACACTGACCGCTATTTGTAGATAGATCCCCAAAAAAAGTATTTTCTGTAAGTTAGGAAAAGCTACAGGACCATGTCTTTGCTTAGCCACTCACAACACTTATGAATATAGCAAAGACTCCCAGCAGTGCACAGTAAAGAAAGCTATTGGACTTTGTTTACCCTGGTGTTAACATTCTGTGGAACATTGTTTTTGAACAAGCTTTTAAACAGATGGTCTGTCTTATAGAGGCTCAAATGTCCCAACCTCTTGGCCAACTTGGAGAAGTAGTATATATTAATATTTCAAGGGCCCAGGGGTTCTACTTTCTAGGAAATGTCCTCTTTTCCCAGGTCTGGATTACACCAGCCAAGTTAGCCTCATGGCAGATCCATCAAGGACCTACAGAAGTTCCAGATATTTGTGAGGTTTATAGTTTTAACCCCAAACTGGAGTCTACCTTAAAGGGTTGGGGGTGAGGAACTTAAGATAAGTTCCTGACCTTCATCCTGAAAAGACAGCACAAGTTCCCTGGGCATTTTAGAGTCTGAGGATTTTCTTCACTTTTGTCTATATGTTACCCTATACCACTCCACAGTGCCTATACACAGTATTATAGAAACAGTCATCTCTAGTGCCATGATAGGAATGATTCTATCACAGGAAGAGCTCCTGGTCCTGTGGCCTTGCATTGGCCTGCCAAAATCAACAACTATGTCTGGGAGCTGACGTGTCTTGGCTGAAGTCAGCATTTGAGCTGATTATCTAGGTCACTGCAGCCTAGAGCAGCTGCGGGCTTCACTCAGCCAGGCAGCCCACAAGGCTGAGCAGATGCACCATTCTGTGAGTATTGCTGTCGGGGATGTTAAAAACCACCAGGAAATTCTCTACTAAAAGTTTTCCAATCCTGAGGCCTCTTATAGAACGAGTCATGATTGTATAACATCACTGCAGTCTCAGCCCTGCAAAACCCGGAGGGGTTTGAGGAGCAACTTGACTCAGCATCCGTAGAGCCAGCTGGAAAGGAAGTCTTTTCTAACAACATGGCCAGCCGGCGAGGCTTGACCCCAACTCTGTGTGCTCAGGAGCTGTCAGAATCTCTTCAAGTCACTTGTGTCGGTGGGTCTTTGGATGGCTTGTATTTGGCACAACATCTTCTAAGATGCTAAGATGTATTGGACATGCTCTAGAGCTGAACCCCCACCAGAAAGTCCAGGTAGATCATAGAGGGAGCTTCCGAGCCAGCCTCCAATCTCTGATTATCTTGCGGACACCATTACTGCATGCTGCATCCCAGAACTCCCACGTCAAAGGGCTGAAACGCTATTCTAGTGATTGTCAGTGTCCTAATGAAAATGCTCCTCTATTTCTGTGTTCCTGAGGGAAGTTATCGCCTCACTGGTATTCTCAGGTGCATAATATGAGAGAAAATAATACCAGAGAGTTTGGTAGAACCATTTAAGGTATTCCAGGTACAAATGCATCTTTTCATCATTCATCACCTTTACATCAGTGACCAGACAGAACATATGAAGGACATATTGGAAATATACCTTCTCATAAGTTAACCTGGCCACTTACTTTCCTATAGCTAAGTTTTTATAAAGTAATATCCTTCATGCATCCACAGAGCATATCCCCCTGCATAGTAATTCCAGCTTTTGTATTTTTTACTTGCCCACCACACAAAGCTCCACCTTGACACAGGCAGCCTGAGAATTCCTGAAGGAATGCATGCTGGAATCCACACTGGGGAAGCTGAACTCTGATGTGGCCTCTCCGTGTTACAGCACTTTCCTCTCAGCACACTCTGGTCCTATGGATACATTCCATTCACAGGTCAGCCCCTTGAACTCTGGCACATCTCACGCATTCCTCTGTTACTTGTTGACTCTCCAGGCCATGTCTTCATATTCATGTTTCCGTTTCTGTCCTCACTGAGCCTTTCCAACTGGGGATATATTGTTTTCTTCCTTGTTACAACTTAGTTTCCCCCCAGTGGCAATTCTGACTCTCTACCCTGGCTACTGTATATTACTCAACTAAAGCTTCTCCCTCACGCCCAGCCCTCAAGGACCCTGGAATCTGTGACCTGGGACTGTCCTGATTTGTCTCCCTCCAGCCCTGTGGAACTACTTATGTTCCCCAAATAAGTCACACTGTCCTCTCACCTCAGTGTCTTAAAATATACCGTTCTTTTCTTGGAATGGTTCTCCTGCTTCCCACCCAGCTAATTCCTCCTCCTTAAAGTCTCAGATACAGTACCCTCTTTCTAGAAAGCCTACACTGACCACTCTTTGGAATCATATGTCCCTTCCTGATGCTTCCCCAGTGCACTTTGTGCCCTTTGGTGGTGCATGTGCTCTGCCCCACTGCCACTGTTTGCTCATGTGGCTGTCAGCCCCACAGTCCATAGGGCAAGGGCGAGACGTTTCTGAATCCTTAAAATCTAAACTAGGGATTTTGCCTATCAGGTTCACAATAAACGTTTGTTGAATAAATGAAAAAGTAGAATTATACTTCACTTACTTCCAAAAAGAAATTTAACCATCTTATATTTAATATTAAAACTTGTAAAAGAGGACACTAAGAAGTTAAAGCCAAAGGACATCTGGTTCCAGCAACATGGCAGACTGAGCTAATGTGGAACCCCTCACTCAAAAACACCTAGAATTCTATATAAAATGAAATCCAAAAGATGTGACACAAGACCGAGTTTACAAAATAGAAAGCGATGCCCCCAACCTGTGCCAGGGAAGCAGCCAAGAGTGTGAGTTTATGTGCCAGGAACTCTGAGGAGGTTATTGGACCCCACAATGCTGGTTGGGTGGTTGGGTTTTAATACAGAGACTGGAGATGAGACTTGGATGGATACGAGGTGGTGATTGGGCCTTTTAAAAGAAGAAAGCAGGAAATTCGGGGGAAACACCAAATAGAAGTTCCAGAAATGATAAATAGAATGTTTTAAACTTAAAATACACTGAATAATAAAAAGCATATTAGGCACACAGATAGTTCAGAGGAAATTTCTCAGAATGCATCAAAAAGAGATAAAGAGAAGGAAAAAAATGAGGAAGGTAAAAAGACATAAAGAATAAAATAAGAAGATCCAAAGTACGTTTTATAGGCATTCCAGAAGAAAAGTTTAGAGAAAATGAGAAAGGAATATTTGAAGAAATAATAGCTAAGAATTTTCCAAAACTGACAAAGTTATCCTCAGATTCAGGAATCACAACGATTCCCAAGAAAGTGTGCTCTTCCTGAAGAACAGTTTGACAACAGCTGATAAAGTTGAAGCTATCCCTGCTGACCCAGAAATCCCTCTTCTAGATCTATAACTGGAAAATGTCTCATACATATGGGCAAGGAGTCATTCGCAAGAAAGTTCACTGAAGCCTTGTTTGTAGTAGAAAAAAATTGGAAATGAAATTGTTCATCTGTCCATTAACAGATAAATTGTGGATTATTTTTTCTTACAATGGAATATTGCAAAGAAGTTAAAATAATAAACCATGGCTACATATATCAACAATGTTGAGTTAAAAAGGAAGTTTCAGAAGGTTAAGTACAGTATACTATCATTTACATAAATTTTAAATTTACATAAAACAATACTATATGTTGTTACTAAATATATACAAATGTAAGGAAAATATAAAAGTATGCATGGAAATGTTCACATCAACTTCAGGATAATGATTATCTCTGGTAGAGCAGAAAGGAGAAAGAATTAGAGTATGGTTAATTGTGTTTCTTTTTATAAAGAAGACATCCAAAGGCAATATAGCAAAATATCGCCACCAGTTTAAATTTGGATGGGACTTCTGGTACATTATTTTCTGTATATCTTGAAATATTTCATTGATTAGAATTTTAAAAAGTAAAGCTAGATCCTAAGACAATTAGAACAAGAACAAAGGAGAAGAGATTCCTTAGGTATTGATTTTGAACTGATGTCAAAGGAGATAGTCACAGTTAACATACGGCCCTTGGACAAGTCACTGAGTCCCTCCTAAGCCTTGTTTCTTTTATCTCTGGTTCCTGGAATAAGTTATCACAACTGATCTCTAAATTTACATCAGAAACTCATTGTCAGTCAGGCAAAAAGGCAAACACATTGTGTTTTTGATTAATAGTTCTCATTACTGGACAAAGGAAACATGCAAGTTCAACTGGAAAAGAGATTTTTTTTCCTGCCAATGAATTTTGTGAGTGTTGGGAGGAAATTCTCCATAGATTTCTCTCATTTCTGTAAAGACTGGGCCTTTTGAGAAAAAAAAAAAAGACATGTTGAATAGCAAGCAGCCTTGAAAAGTAGGGAAAGTGCATCCATCTGGGGAGATCCAGAGATGTGCCTCCCCAGACATGCCATAGGGCACTTCTTTTCCCCTGAGACATTTACTTACATTCCAGCTTAATGAATTCTCTCTAAAGCTGGAGGAATGTGCCAGTGTGCCTATAAAAAGTTCAGAGTCTCCTAATTTCAAGGTTCCTCTCTCCTGTGATGTGACATACTACATGCACAGGTAACATCTGGCCATCATCACGCTGCCCTGTGGAATTTAAGCATGGGGAACCAACACAAGATACTGCTCTGGCTGATGATTTGCTATGAATAATAAACAAATGGTGTCTCTGATCCAAGGCTCTTGTGTCTTTGTGTGTGTGTGCATGTGTGTGTATGTGCATGTGGGTGTGTGTATAATTTGTGGGTGTGTGCAGTCTAATTTGTTAGCTTGTGAGTAGTGTAAATTCTCAGGTCCTTCACAGTTCTGACTAGCAGAGAAACAAAAAGGAAGATTCTGAATAACGTAATGGACAGCATCTTTAAACATGATTTCACACTAAATATGGAAATATTTTTCAAAGGACATTTCTTCTATCAGTCTTCTATAAAAACTACAGGTTTGACAATGCAAGGAAAGAAACAGCAAGGCAAATAGACTCAGAAAGATATTTCAGTGAGAATTTAAGATAATATGGTTCAGCTATGTTTCTTTTTGATGATCTAAAGATACAGGAATAAGGCCTATAATTTTTAGAGAATCCAGTGGCTAGCAAACACGAACTATTTTCTACTTTCTCAGACTTCAGGTATTATAAGGGAGCCTTTTATAAATGCTGTTCTTAGGCAATTCATAGTTGAAATATCTGATGGTTTCTGGAAATGTCAAAATCATTGATTAAAGAGAGACTCCTACATAGCAAGTATTTTGTTGATTTTGGCCACCCAGCTTCCATTTTATCCTCTTCGTGAAACGATCCAGATTTTTGTTTGAGCATTCATCATTCCACACCACTCTCAGGTCACATAGTCTGGAGAGGGTTCCAACCCCAGCTCTAGGGATAAAGTAGGTAATCAAGGCCTAGGACAATCAGTGCAGTGCGCCTCATGTCCTTGGTTTGGAGGTAAGCACTGAAAATGAGCCCTGCTTTAAAGTGAACATGAGGACTATGCCGGGAATGTGGGGTCAAGGACTCTCTCTCTCTTTTCTGCTTGGAATTCAACCTGGAAGAATGTGGCCCTAGGAACGCTGCAAATTATCTTGCAACCATGAAGGGAAAGCCAGTCTAAGAATGGAGTCAACATAGAGAAAGCACAGCTAGGAAATGCAGAGAAGGAGAGAACTGGGATCTGGAAGGCATCATTTGAGTACCTGTATCCAGCTATGTCTGGAATCTTAACAACTCTGGATTATTTACACAAATTTCCTCTTTTGGCTTAACCCAGTTTGAGCCTGGTTTTCTCCCTCTTTAACAGAAGAGTTCAAATTGATTCACTCTGGGGTTTAGATGCCAGACTTGCAGACAAGATCTGATTTTTTTCTGTAGTGAAAATTTAGGATGCTTTGTATAATGCCCAGATTGAAAAACCCAGAGTTCTGTGCCATCAAAAAAACAAGAAATCAGTCCTAAAAAAGTTTTAAGAGTTGCTGTCCTTAACAAAATATAACAGAGCCTCAATAACACAATGTAGAAAATGTAATTCAAAATGTACTTGGATATTGATGAGTTTATCAAAATAAGTTTATAGTTAAATATACTCAATATATTATGTCAAACAAAGATGATCTTGGAAACATAACACAATTATGAGAAAAAGGAAACAAAAACACAACCATTTTTAAGGCTTATTATAGGATTTCTTTTGGGTTTGACATAAGTGGTAATGTATATGCTTGTATTTAAGACGAACCATTTGAAATTGACAGTTTCATTAGTTCAATCAAATAACGAGGTAGAAAAAAGTCTCCATAACTACCCCTTCCAGATTTATTTAAGCCAGAGAGTGTACTCTATTTTTTTTAAGAGGCCAAATCATTCTTTTCCCTCATCCAAATATATCTGTAGGACAGATGTAGGACATGTAGGACAACCAATGCACTACATTTTCATTTCGCAATTTTGCAAATTTAACATAGTTTCTTTAAAAAGGGTCCACATCTTATGTAAATGCAATATTCACTTACCTGAATGTTATATAGGGGTTGCCTTGGCACATTAACTTCTCTCAGCAGACGACGAGATATGTCCCTTAACTCTAAAAGTCTACATGTAAGCTGAGGCTGCAGAAGTTTGGCCACGGATTTGGAGGATCTGGATATGCTGCTTAATCCTCGAATTAACGTTCCCCGATTAACCTTGGCTAAAGCAATAGCCATCCTGACTTTGGATGTTTTCTGCACAGGTTCTCTTTTCTGAAAAATAAGCCTTACAAAAGTAACTGATGTGTGATTCTCCAATGCATTATTAAAATCTGCTTCTTGCAGAGATTGAGTACATTTTGAGTGGTGTCGTGCCAATAATTATATACACCCACCCGGCCCATTGATTCCCTTGCTATGTACTTAAATCTTTATATGAATATGTATTTTTTCCTTAGACTAAATATCCAGAATTGAAGTAACTAGATAAATAATTTTCATTTTTCTCCCTGGATTTATATCATTTTTTGCATTAAAGTTTTAAAAAGCTCTTTCAAAAGTAAACAAGGATTCAATGTTTGAGTTATTTAAACAATAGCACTTATTCAAACTATTACAAATATTTTCCCAGTTTAAATTTTTTGATAGAACATTTTTTATCCATATATAGGAAATTTTTTATCCATATATAGGAAATTCCTGGATCTAGAATCTTATTCCTTTATACAAAGATAATATAAATTTAGCCAAAATTGACAAAGTAATTGTTAAAACTGACTACTAATGAAGGATTGAAGATAAATTATCTTACATAATAATAAATATCCTGAGCTTGATAAAATTGCT